>VWZX01009446.1:420964-720900 GCA_013399015.1 Galbula dea
TGGCGGCGGTGTCCCTCCTCTTTTTTTTTCCGGCAGCGGCGGCGGCGGCAGTGGCTACGGCGGATCATTGTTGTGTGGGAGGAGGGCGGCGGGGATGGACTTGATCTCTCAGATCGCCTGCTAGGGCGGCAGCACGGCGCGCCCCGCCGCTCAGTCAGCACCCGCCAGGGCCAAGCCTCGCCGGGCTGGGAGGGAGCCGTCCCCCGCCCGCTTTATTTTTAGGGGGCTCTGCTGCTCCTCTCCTTCGCCCTTATCCGTACCCCCCACCCCTCCCGCCCGCACACACGCACAGGGACACGCACGCACCCTCCTCCTTTGCCCTTTTATCCTTCCTCCCCCCGCCGTCCTCCCGCGCCGTCTCCTGCCGCGGCAGATGCGCTGGGGGTCACCGCGCAGCTGGGACTATGGTGAAATTTCCAGCGCTCACTAACTACTGGCCCCTGATCCGGTTCCTGGTCCCTCTCGGCATCACTAACATCGCCATCGACTTCGGGGAGCAGGTAAGATAGCGCCTCTCCCGGAGGCGACTCCCGCCCTTCTGCAGCGCCGTGCCGTGCCGGCTGGGCTCGATGCCCCCGCGGGGAAGGGGAGAGGCGGACCGGGCTATGCCGAGCCGGGCCCCGCTGTCCTTCCGCGGCACATCGCGGCGAGCGGGAACAGTGGACCGTGCGCTCTTGGGGACGACGGGCGGGCGGGAGGAGCGCCGTGCGTGCCCCGGCGGCGGCCTGAGAGCACGGGCAGCTCCGCACCGCCGCCCCATGCACGGGGAAGGACGGCGGGTTTGAGGTTGAGTTGTAGGGATTTTGTTTGTAGTGTTTTGGGGATTTTGTTTGTTTGTTTGTTTTCTTTTTTACCCCCTTTGTATTTCAGGATTATATAATCTCAAATTACATAATGCATTCTCCGGGGGGTGGTTTTGGTGTATTCCCCCAGCTGACAGGGCTGCTCAGGTGCAGCAGCCCCTAGCGCAGTGCAGCGCAGCTCGGCGGCGGAGCCAAGCAAGCCCGGAGGCGGCGGCGGCCGGCTGAGCTCGGGGACTCAGGGTGCTGGAGCGGGGCGCGGGGAGAGAGGCTCGGCTGCCGCTGCCCGCTGCTGAGGGGCGCCCCGGCCCACCCACCACCCGTAAACCCTCCCGCGGCGCTGCCGCTGCCGCAGCGGTTCGGCCCTCCCCGCTCCGCCGCCGGCAGCCCCCGCCGCGGTATCCCGGGAGGACGGCAGCAGCCCGGCAAGGAGCTGCTCGCCTGCTTTCCTAGGTGAGGGGGCGGCTTCGCAGCGTTACTCCAGGCAGGTGAGCCTCTGGCTGCTCCCCTCTTTCTCAGTTGGTGTTTTGTGAGCCGGGAGTCCGCGGTTGTAGGCACAGGGCAAAAGCCTGCAGTGTTCGGGACACAGCAAGATCTGCTGCCATCGTACTTCGGCCATGAACATATCTGTGCACTTCAGCCCTGGTGAAATTCTCAAGAATTTCAGAATTTTTGCCACCAAGAAGATACCCTGGTGTCCTCTGACTTGCCCGGCGTCAGTCTCCCTTACATGCAGCTCTCCTGCTTCGTCCTGCCGTCCCTCACTTGCCGTGTTTGATCTGTAAACCCACTTTTCCATTGCCCAAGCTTTCCATGCAGGGTGCTTTTTTGCCACGGCACTATGGGGTGGGGATATCTCTGCTCTCTCGTTTCAGTATTTATGGCAGGTAAGGCCCTGGTCTTGTGTCAGGCTGCACTGTATAGAGCCTATCATTACATTTTTAGTATAGCGATATACACTAGTGCTTATTCACGAGGGATAAGCTGGGTTGGCACAGTAAATACTGCATCTCAGGTAGCTTTTATCCTTGTCGTAAGTCATTTTGTGGAGAAGCTCTTGTTTTCTAAGCAGAATAGGCACTTTTCTTTCATGCTCCTTGAGCAAAGATACCAGAAAATCAGTGGGTGCTTTCATCTGTTTGTAAAGAAGAAAGTGAAAGGAAAAATGTTACAACAGGAAAAAATAGCTAACATTAATCGTATGTTTGTCATGGTTGTGTTAATCACATTTTTCTTCATAGTCCTTTAGATTTAAATAAACCATGATACCAAAAAAGTGCAATTCCATCCTTGTCTAACAGATGCATACTTTCCTGCTCAGTCTTCTATAAATCATACTCGAGGGGAAGAAAAAGGGAAACCTAAAGATAGAAATGACAAGAGAAAAGGTGAATTAAATGCTAATAACTGTGCCACTTTAATAGCGTGCAGCAGAAGTTAAATTGAAAGCAGTTTACTCGGCAAACTGAGTGTGACAGGTGTGTGTATACAGTTTGCTTCGTGCAAGGTCAGCTTGATTCAAAATCCATGCCAGCCTGTTAATAACATCTCCTTGGCTTCAGTGTGCTCTGGACCAGGATTTCAAAAATTAGCAAGCAAGAGATTGCACTTTTATAAGTGAGGGGCCTTCTGCCTGGCCAGGTACCAGTGACACAGGAGGGATATTAACATGTAGATGATACATATAAGGATTTATCTAACCAACTTGGACAGCATTAGGGTCAAAACATCTCAGAAAATGTGTTTTATTTGATAGCCAAGCCATAGGATTGGCCCTCCAGGAGAGTTGGAGAGTTGGTTAATGGCCATCTACGAAGGTGCTTAATTGTAAAGGGAGAAATCTAGCAAGTAGGGAGACTCCCTACAGAAAATCCCATTTCAGGTGAGGGAGCTGGAATGCTGCTCTTTGTACAGCCTAGTAGGATGCTTACCTACATGGAAATCGGGTAACTGAGGCAGGGACAAAGTTGCTGCAGGTCTGAAGAGATGCTCTTGCAGACAAAAGAACTAGGATTTTATTTTCCTGTATATAACACAGGAAGTTGTTTTTTACACTTACAGGGTATTAGTGTTATACTTGTGCTGCTGAAAATTCTCTGACTTACTCGAACCAGTTACCTTCCTGCTCTCCAGAACTGTTAGAATTTTAATTACAGGGCTGAATAGAAGCAATGTAAAAGAATGGGTGTGCCAACAGATAGCTCTGAAAAAGCTGGCATACCTACTTCTCTGAATGTATACTGTAGATAAAAAAGACTTGTAAGAATGATAAGGAAAGTAAAATATGCTTGAAGTAATGTTACTTGCTCTGAACAATGCTGCAGAAGAGACAGGAGAACTATAGGTCAGAGGTAGTAGATGGCTGTAAAAAATTAGGGAGAGAATGTGCTTTGCCTGATAGGGAAGAAGAGGTGACATAAACCCTTTTGATGCATTGTGTTCATGCACTGCTCTCTCAAGCAGGGCAAGTATTTGAAAGCAGAGTGCTCATAACAGAGCCTTTTAAATAAAACATAATAGTTTTAGATACCTGAGATTGAAAAGTGAGAAACGAAGAGAATCTCACTTTTTTTTTTTTCACCTTGAGAGACTTTTCTGGGTTTTAAATAGTTTTATTCAACAGGAAGCATGACTAGGAAATTACCACATCTTTGTATGTGTCTGTCTCCAGATTTCTTGCTACTTCAAGGGAAATTTACAGTAAGTCTGGAGAATATTTGCAGAACATAGTTTATGAGATGTTTGCTATGGTAAATATGTTTAGTTTGTAGGAAGTAAAATGTGCTGGAGCAGTGCTCATCAGAACTAACAAGGTCAGCTCCTGCTGTTACTTGCAGAACCGTTATAGCCAGTGAAGAGCCTAATCCAAGACATGCTTTAGGACAAGGCTGTATTACAGTTACTTCAATCTAGTGAACTAAACCTCATCTGTTTACCTTATAAAAGCTTCTTAGACAGATGTCTGGGGTTTTTCTCTCCCACTAAAAAAGGTGGTCCTGATGCATGACCAGGTAAATTACCGGAAGATTAGAGAAATACTTTCTGACCTATTTCCATTATTTCCTTTTGTAACCCATTTTCCTTCCAAATTATTTACAGCACTACATAGCTTTTATGAAATAAAATACTAAATAGCTTTCTTCTTAGAGTAAGGCCTTCAGGAAAATAGTGCCAAATATTTTAGCTGAATGTTCCTTCTCCACACGTATCTGTGCTTGTCTGTGTGTGTGTGCGTGCATGTATTTTTTTTCTCTGCGTATATGCACGCACCCACAAAAAAGAGTATTTTTGTACCAAGAGGTCAACACTTAGCAGAAAAGAAGTTATCCTTTTCAGTCTGCTGGTGAGAACATTCAACTCTCAACATCTTATCCCAAGATTCACAATAATTATTGTTTCATTTAGAGCTCAGCTTTTGGAGAGCAGAGTTTGCACTAAAAATCCTGGCTCTTGTCAAAAATGTTGGATGTTCCTGCTTGGAAATAAAGTAAACTGCTTCCATCTGATGGAGTGCAGCACAACCTCAAACAACTCACCCAGTAAATCATACCACTGTTATCCCATGCACTCAAAAATCCATCACCACCCACATCAGTTTTCCTTTTAACACAGTTTCAGAGCTGTTCACGTGCGTTGTGGTGGCTTGATTTGTAGTGTATGTGTATATTTGCATTAGTGTTGTTATAAAGGGGAAAGCTCAGGTGCACATTAGTTCACTAACTTTCTCAGAAATGCAGAATCAGCCCTAGGCAGCATTAAATAACAATTTGCAAATGTGGCTGGTAACTGATGCTTATGGGGTGGCAAACATGAGGTGGAGAGCAACATTTTGAATTCAGAGCCTATCTGCAGTAGTCCCTTGATTATCGGCAAGAACAGTAGGAGGTTTGGGGTTTTTTTTCCTTTCTAGCTATCATATAGCTAGCTCCTGGATGATTAGTTTCACTTGCTTCCAATTGTTTTGTTGAGCAGTTTTATTTGTCAATGTAACTGTTAGGTATGAAGACACAACGTTGTTCAGTGGCTTGTGAGTCCTTGGAAAGTAAAACTGAGCAAGCAAAGTTCTGTTGCCACTTTCTTCTGAGGTCACTCAGGTGCTCAGCTCCTGCAGATAAATTGCCATACGTCATGCTCAGTGTAGTGATTGGGACCAAACACAAGACCTGCAAAGCTGTAAAGTGCTGAACGTTTTGGATTTCAAATTATTTCGCAATAATTGCTTGAAAAAAACAGCTGTTGTATCTTGTATTTGAATAGGGGGTTTTGTCCTTTTTTCATTAAGAAAAAAATTGTTGCCAGAAAAGGAGAACAAGTCATGAATAATGTATCAAAAAGTATTAGCAAGCTTATGGTCTGCCCATGCCATTTGCAAACTTAGTAGGAGGTTAAACATTTTGATTAATGCTTTATGAAGCTCATTTTTGGGGTGAGTGTTATTATCTGGACATTCAGAACAAGCAATGGGAAAGATCACATTCCCAGCTGTTCCCTGGGGATTTGGGCCAAGTTGTGTAACCTTTCCGTGGCATAGTTCCCCTGCCTTTGAAGTGTGCCTAGACGCCTACCTGTGTGTCACAGGGATGCAATGAAAATTCATGATTCAGAAGTGCTCCAAGATGAAAGGTACTGTATGAGTGCAAAGTACTCCTGTTATTGCTATAGTGAGAGGTCAGGGACTCATTTAAATCATGTACAACTTTAGTACTGTATAAACAAGAAAGCTAACAAGGTCTTATAATTGGTGTAGACCGTGACTGTAAGTTATTGCGACAAGCACATTATGAGTAGGGTGTGCTGATGAAAATGGCCTGTTTGGTTTAAACTAATGTGACCTACACAGCATTTTAAATTAAATTTAGATGAAATTATGGTGAAGGAAGAAACATAAACAGAGTATACTATCAACAGATTTTTTTTTCTCTTTTTTAATTTTCCTTGGTAATATTTTGTAGGAATTAATTTATCCTACAGAATTCACAAGCCAAATAGTCAGGGAAGTGGCTAGGAAAGATCAGTGAAATACATCTAACTTCTGTATTTGGATAGAGAAAATCCAAGTGAGATATTATATGAATGGTCAGAAATCAACCCACTTACACTTTAAGTAGTCATTTTCATAATTTGTATCTCACTACTGACTCCAGAGACACTCTTCTAAGCAGCATAGCTTTAGTTCCTCTTCATGCTAGCCTGGGCCCTGCAGCCTTAACTTCTAAACAGTCATCTGCCAAGCACTGGGGGTTTTCAAGCCAGTGCTAAGTGGCCTGTAGATCACACAGACAATTCTGGAGACTACACAAGTGATTAATTTGGCTTATATGTCTGCTTTAGTTGCAGTGGGTGTTAGGTACCAGGCATTACATTCACCAGTCATGCAGAACATTTGCTGGAGTTTCACAGCCAGAAGTGTACTCTTGAGATCTGGGAAGAAGTCAAAGACCTCATAAAACATTTGTAGATAAAAGCCAAATCATAACAAATGTCGAGGTTCATGTTCTCAAAGGTAACAAAGAAACTCCTGGCAGCTAAACCAGTATGTGTTTGCATAATGCAAAATTAAACAGGTATGAAGAGCAGTGGGCTATCGTTGCTGAAGATTTCAGATGATACTAGAAATTATGAGAATGAACCTACAAATGAGGAGTCCATCCCCTGCAGTGCTCCGTTGCTGTAGTGTAAAATATATAATCTAGAGCTAGGATCTGTGCTATGCCTCATTTGTCAGTACCTTTTTTCATCTTACCCTCTCCTTCCTCCACAAAACCCTCCACTTCCCCACTTCTTCTTCCCATTGCCACCCACTGACTACGATTGTGTCAGCTCAGCTCTAAGGACTTCTCGACTTTCTTATGCTTCAGTGCTAAGAACTGGCTGGTTTTATGTGTGGTGATACTCATTAAGCACACCCGTACTAGTTGGCTAGCTGTATACCTTCAGAGATCACTTGTTTCCAGGAAGGGATGGAAGGAAAGGGGGAGCAACTCTGCACAACACCAGCCAGCCACTTACTGGTCTCTCAAGTATTTTAATTAATCTCAAAACTATGGGTTCAGGTGATACTTGCCCAATAGGTTGCTGGAACATAAAGCTTTGAGGTCTGTGGAGTGGAAACAATTCTCCCTACCAGAAGAGTTCACTGTTGCAGTGAGAGATCAGGAGCGTTTACTGTTTTGCCAAGCAGTTGTGAGTCCCAGTTTCTAGGGTGGAGGACCCTCTCTGGAGATACTCCAGTTATAGCATCACTGGGTATTCATTGAGAAAGGGTCATGGGCTATCCAAACAGTTCTGGTGCTAATTTCTGAGATAGGGGAATCGGGTTCTCCTCCCTATGCCTGTGAAAATTTAGTAGATGAAGACAACATCAGAAATGAGAGATAAAAATAGCCTGAGCCTAATTTTAACACATAGGTTCAAAACTGAAATTCTGAAACGCTCTTGAACCATCATATTTTGTATCATGGAAAGAAGCCCCCAAATTAAAAGTGACAGTTTTGAGTTGACCATTTGATTTGTTTCAGGGCTTTTCCTGTTCATTACTTTTGGTTGCATTCTCACAAAACCAAGAAAGTGGACTTGTCTTTGCATTTGATTTGGTCTGAAATGATTTCTTTTTAATCTTCAGTTATTTTGCTGCTGCATGAAGAACTTGGTTGTATACAAAGGCTTATATGATGTGACCAATCTTACGACTGTTTGAAGATAGTGACTTTTGATATGCAAAGGCAGCACATGCACAAGGCTCCAGCCCTGAGAGTGCAGATTCTAGCTATTAATTGCCTTCCTATCTTGATCCTAGATGAGGCATTTATCTCTTTGTGTGAGTTTTGTCAGTTCTAAAACAGTGATTGGTTTCACAATGCAGTTACAAAGTTTATTCCTTCATGTTTGTAAACCATGGATTTAAGTTAACTGCATAAATAGAAAATTTAAATACATCTGCCAGCTCATGCAAAAACCTCCATGCATAAAACTGAGCAATTCCAAACAGATTTTGCTTTGTAGCTACTTTCAGAAATCTGTGATGTTTTTAAATAGCATGTATTACTGCTGAGCTCAATTCCAGTTTAAATGGCAAATCAGAACATGTTTCTTAAAACAAAATGTGGAAAATTTGTAATGACCTTAGATTTTAATAAGCTAATCTTACTAGTTATTGGTACCTCATCCTACTTATACTTAGAAACCTGTGGATTTTGGAGAGAGGGAAACAGGAGTGTTAATATATGCAATTACATCACCAGATCATGCTTCGTTCTTTTTGCTTGATTTTCTACTGGCACGATACTCCTGTAGCTGTGGTTTTAGACACCACTGCTGCCTTTTCAGATAACCGTTAGCCAGAGAATTAAAAAAAAAAGTCATAAGAGTCCTAAATAACCCATGAACTTCAGTGTCTGAAACAGCAAAGCTCTGCAGTTCCCTCATCTTCTGTCTCCCCTTCTTCTCCTCATTGCTTCTCTTTCAGGTTTTCCACAAAACTTTGCTACTTTCCTTTAGAGTTTGTCTGCATATGGAATTTTTCTTCAGTAGTTCCAGTCTGATGCAGTGCAGAATAAAAGTGCCTGCTAAGAATAATTCCAGGTGTAAACATACATTTTTTCCAAAGAGGGCTGAAATACAGCATTGTTATTTGCAAAGCCACAATTGATTTCCACCACCTTTGAAGAGCATTCTTTCTAGGACAAAGGAAAAATACTGGAGAGTTAAGAGCAGTTTGTTAAAAAAATAATTGCTACAGTGGCACGGAATCTCAAGTGCCCTTTTAGTTTTTTTCCCCCAGATGATGCGAAAAATTCACAGTTTCTGGTTTGGCAGGAGTGTTACAGTTAGAGAAAGGATGATCACTGCTGCCCAGCATGCCTAGTTTGCTTTACTGTTGTAAGGTGCTTCAGTAAGAGTTCAGCTGTTAGTGTGGGAAGCTAATAAACTGCAAGATGCAATTTATTTTCAAGTGATTTACTTCACATATCTTCTTTTACATTGCTATTGGATTCCAACCTTTTTCAGTGCCTAGGAAATTTTCTGGTGGAGATGCAGAGAAATTCACATCTACACAGGCTGAACAGTGTATTTGATTTGTGTTTACATTTTTTTTTAGTTACCTGTCTCTGACTCTCGTAAATATTCCCTAAGGTGCAGGGTTCTGTGAGGCTGAAAGCTCACTGCATCAAAGCACATGCTAGTACGTTTGCTGACAAATACATTTGAAAGCCTCTTGACCTGAAGGTGGTCTGTTTTCTGCCTTACTTACCTGTGTTTGGTACTTAAATTCATTAGTGAAGTCAGATGCAGGCTATCCCTGAGCTTTTATGTACTGGCCTGTGATCTGTGTGACTGCATGGCTTTCACTTAACTCTGGCTGAAGAACACATTGGCACATGTCATTTGAGACTGATTGTTTTTCCTTCACTGAGTCAAGTGAACGGCGTGTGTAGGTCTAAGGAGCATAACCACATGGCTCCCACTGTTCCTCCCCTGTTTTATTAACAGTGGTGTTTGATATCTACTTCTCTGAAAATACTTATGTTAAGTTTTTACTGGGCTCTTTTATCCTGTTCACTTCCTACTCAATCTGTGTTACCCCTCCTTCATTCTGCTGCGTATCAGTGGCCAGTATCTTCTTTTTATAACCTCTCTGTCAGCGAGCAGCAGCTGCTGTTACTGCAGCCACAGCCAGCTAAGGTGGTGTAGCTCTGATCCACCTCTAGCAGCTCTCTTCATTGCAAAGACTTACCTTGCCACAGCATACCAACATGCTCTAAGAACTTGGCAGCCTTGAATCTCAAATCTGTCATCCTGCAGATGAAAGACAGGCTTTTGCACAAGTCCATCACTACCATTTCCTCTGTCAGCATCTTAACAATTAAACAGTGTTTAACCCATTTGAAAAGAAAACAAATAGTTAGCAGCATTACAGGGCAGGAAGACGCTTTCTGTTCTGGTGAAAGGGGGGGAAATGTCAGTTACATAAGAGGAAAAAAATATGGAAATGAAGCATTTATAGCTTGGACGAAAAATGGAATTTGATAACTATCTGCAGTTGTATGAACGGCAGTGTGGTCACAAAGGGGAAGAAACAGGGTGAGCTAGGTCACTGCCATGGAGGAGAAAATGTTCAGGAGCAATGAGAGAGGCTGGGGTGGTTAAACACAATTTAGACTGAAAGGGTTTCCAGATGATTTTCCAAGTAAAAAGCAGAAGTTATTCCCTCTCACACATTACTTCCTTCTAAAATGTGGTGCAGAGTGCTGTGCTTTAGGTGGCGTTTGGTGGTGGTGGCATTTTATGTAGGCTCAAATTCAGTGAGTCACTGAAAGCAGAGTGTAATGATCAATGTCGCGTCACCGAAAGCAGAGTGATGTGCTCGCTGTGAAATGTTGCACCTGGTGGGTCAAATCTGAAGACCATGTCTCCTGGTGAGGGATACAAGCAGCTTAGGAACCACATACTCCTCGAAGACAGTCTGTCCAGTGTAGAAGGCTAATGTAATTTTAAGCTGTTAGCATGACCTCTTCCTATTAAATTGTGCACCCGAAGTTAAAATATACAAAACCTGCAACTCAGAGGTGCAGATTTTCTATTACTAATGATTTGTGTTCACGATACAGTTTTCTTACAGCACTCTTCTTTTTCACACAATGCCTCCTAGATTCAGTGTACAGAGAGCACTTGCTAGGGAGAGAGACCAGAGTTTCCTAGCTAGTGAAGGTATTGACTGTGACACCCCTCTTGTTTCTTTTAGAAGTGTGTCATGAAAGCGTAGTTACCTTTGCTACCTGGGTGAGCAGTATGCAGCACTGGGGTGTTCCCAGCAGTGCTGAGGGTAAAAATCCAAACAGACTAAGGTTATCAAAATATGTAGACCTTTCCAATATGAGGGAGGTGGAATGTTGAGATTTTCTCAGCGTGGAAGTAAACAAGATCTGCTGAGATTTTTAAAGGGCTTACAGGCACAGCTGCTGAGAGACAAGACTCCGCAAGCATAGGGGACATTTCAGATCCGGCGGTACCATAAAGTGAGCCCTGCACCATTACTGTCTTTCCTGTTCAGTTCTGTAGGACGTCTGCTTTGCTTGGTTGTCCTGTGTGTTGCTGGAATGATCTAGTTACGCAGACATCCATGTGGCTTTGTCACCAGGCTGGAGCCTGCAGTGTAGCTCCTCACCCTAATTGCTACCAGAGACTCCATCCATTTCACCCTCATCCTGTTATTTGCTTTGGTAATATACTCCATCAGCCCAGCCCACTTCCTCTCCCATAGTGGCATTTTGAAGATGACTTTGAACGTTAGAATTACTTGCAAACTACTGAGCCCAGGAGGCCAGCTAAAGAGATGAGTTCAAACTGGCCACCAACTCTGCCTGGCAGAAGTCAACATACTGACATGGAAGGGTAGCTGGTTTTCCCCATTTGCGTGGCCTGCGGTGGTGGAGAATAAAGCTTCCACTCTGAGTATCTGGGTCATCCTTTTCATTAAATCTTAATTTTTGCCCTTTCTTGCTCGTAATTTTTTGAAGCCAATCAAAATAACCCTAGTTGTCCTTTATTATGTAGAGTCATGGGGGACAGCTCTGGTCATTTTTCTCTGCACATCAGTAGCACAAAACAGCTGGTAGTGTGAGACTCCAAATTTAGTGTGACAGCACTGTCAGCTTCTCTTGTGTTTATGTTGGGGCATAATGATTTCGCAATCTTAAGCATGTACTTCTAAAGAGAGAGGAAGTCCAAACCGCAAAACATTTTTCAGATCTTTAACACACCGGAGGTAGTCATCCACAAAAAGCTTTCTGTTTGCCACAGGTAAACACATTTTTCAAGTACTTCTCTAATACAAAAGGTGCACCAATACACACGCACACGTACGTAGTGTGTCATGAACAGGAGGCTGCCTTTTTAGGAGGATTAAACACTGAGTGGTGCTGAAGTGCTGTCTTGGTTAGTTACTGGCTTACACACAAGACAAAATGGCTAAGAAATAACGACGAGAGCTGTTCATGGAACTACTTAGGTAATAGCACATACAACTATTGTGTCCTTACAGTTTGAGCTACCTGTGGTAACATGCTGTAATGGTGGTTACACGTGCAAATGCTGTTTTATTTTTGAAACAATGGTTTTGTACATGGACTTTTATCTTTCCAAAATGTGACCTTGAGAGCACTCTTGGTCACTGCATTACAGTTCTCTGTGTACTTGTGGGCACTCATTTTGCTTCAGAGTGTTCTATTTCAAAGCATAAAAGCATGACGACCTTTCAGCATTCACCATCTTGGTCTTATATGAGCTTTCTGAGATGCAGTCAACGGTCTACTGGTTAGGACATGCTCCAGCATTGTAATAGTCTTGGGAAGAGCTTTCGTCAGCAATGCTGTCTGGATCTAATATATAAGTAGTGTGCTATAAGTAGTGTGCTTTTCTTCTGCTAATACCATGCGGAGGCCAACATTTCTTTCTGTAATAAATTTATGAGAAATCACAGCAGGTAGCCTGCTTGACATTTTCTTTTTGTAGGCTTGACCTGTTGGTGAGCTTTGAGTCTCTGTCCAAAAAAGGGCAGTATAGTTGTGGGGTAGCTTTCCCAAATAGTGGCATGCGCTTTTTTGTCAGCTGCAGACTCCTACCGCATTGTGGGTGGTTCCATCACTAAGGAGAAAATAGCTAGAAAAGGCACAATCATTGCCTCAGGACTTCCATCAAGGAAACCTCACGTTAAGATGCATATTTGTGACTTGAGTTCCAAGGGTTTGGTTGTGCTTACAATATATGCAGATGTGAAGTCTGTTGTATTCTATGTGTGTCCACTGATTTGAAAGGGGAGATGAGTGGCAAGAGAGAGGGGTTTAGATCAAGAGGGAAGCTGCCTGAAAGGGAAAAGCCTGACAACTTTGTCTTTGGAAGTACTAGCATATCCCAGAAGTCTCAGTGTCCAGCAGATGCCTGTTTCAGATCATGAAAGCTTTTCACCACAATAGAAGGGCTGAGATGCTTACAGGCAAAGCAGCTGCAGGGCAGTCATTTCGTCACTGATACCTTGCTAAATAACTAACTAGATATTTTTTCCTCCTTCATCCTGCTGGAAATCTAAAGTAGACAAAGGAGGCATGCCAGTGTAAATTTAGCTCAGTGAGAAAGCAATTAGGTTCTCTATGACCAGCACTGAGAAGAATGTTAAAGCAATACTCATCCAGCTGGCAATAAAGGATAACCTGTGCTGAAATACAGAAATAAATGGAGGAAAAAACATGATTCACTAATATCCTTGACCTTTTTTCAAGAGCAGATAAGAATACTAGCAGCTCCTGAAACCATTAGATATGTGTACAGTGATTTCTAGATGAATTTGCTTTATCTCTTGAGAACTCCTGAGTTTGGATGGCTATAGCAAGAAATAAGCAAATTGGCCAGACAGGGAAGTGGTTATGTCTACAGCCAGGAAAGCAATGGATATTTGAGTATTTTATTTTACTCTTAACACACTTATAACATTAGGGACCCTAAGCACTGTTTCACTTTGCTGTTAACACAGCGTAGGAGTGAGGGATGCACAGGCATCTTGGAACAGTTACAAATAAAGAATAAGTAGCTGTTTTGCAAGAGGTTCTCATTGCAGCTTCTGGGGTTTGGTTTCAAAGGTAACTACAAGCATGAGTGTCTCATTTGCTGTCCATAAAGGATAGTGCCTCTATAATCTCATGACATTTAGCATCAAATACTTCTACCCTTTACTTTCTTCTGTTTTGGCTAGATAAGATTATGTAACCTCAGATCTTCTCTGTATATGCCCTTGTGTTGTGAAAGAAAGAAAACATCCTCTTGAGAAAGAGAAACAGGATATAAAAGTAGGGAGCAATGCACAATTCAGTCCTTTTTTTTCCCCCTTCCACTGAATCCCTACGTGACAGCACACTGATACAACACTATAACCAGCAGTTTGGTGTCTGCAGCCTGCCAAGCTGAACCCAAAAAGATTGAGCATCATCTTTCACCATCTTTTTTTGGCTCTTTGTTTATATATGTTTACTCAAAACTGGGAATTGTTTGCTTTCAG
Source organism: Galbula dea (assembly GCA_013399015.1). Classification (NCBI taxonomy): domain Eukaryota; kingdom Metazoa; phylum Chordata; class Aves; order Piciformes; family Galbulidae; genus Galbula; species Galbula dea. The sequence continues at coordinate 434,813 of VWZX01009446.1, forward strand.
CCCTGTGTTGGGGCCTTCGATGCACTGCCATGGTTTGTGGCCCTGGACAGCTCCTGATTCTCCTCTTCTGTCTCCTCCTTGTCACCCTGCCACCCGTTTGCCGCCCATTTTTTCTGTAGTCTGTAATCTTCAAATATCTGCCTCCCTTCTGTCCTCTCTACTTTTCTTTTCCTGTGCCTGTCCAGAGGCTGCATCCAGAGCACGTGCCATTGCTGTTTACAGGCAAGCAGTCCACTGTAATCATGGCAGTAAACTGCCCATTGCCTCCCCCTGTGCATTCCTTCCTTGCAAGCAAGAGGCCCATTTCAGCAAGAGAAATACTTTACTTGAAATCTGTTTTGAAGTTTATGGGCTTTAAAGTTAGGTCTGAGTTAAGTTCATGCACAGGTATTTGGCTCATGTGAGGCAGCATTCTTCAAGAGAATGTGAGCTTTGTAAAACTGCAAGATACCTAGGAAAGGATCCCTGCTCACCTCTTCTTCCTGCAGATACGCAGTTGCAGTACCAGGGAACGTGCTACCCAATTACATGTATTCTGCCTTCACATCCCCCCATGTTGGGACAGCTCTGGGTTAGTCTAGTTCAGCTACTTTTTTATCTAAGGGCAGGTGTGTTGCAGGGCTGGCAAGACATGGCTGTGACTGCTCTGCCACTGCTCGTGACCTGTGGCTCCCTCTCATCCTCACTCCAGTGGCTTGGTTTGAATTCCTGTTCAGAAAAATGCTGTGTAGGAGAAGCAGTGAAATTTTTCTCCCCACGTGCTGGTGTCTGATGGCACTTGGTAAATGCTTGCTGTCCTCACTGGTGTATTTTTTAAGATGTTGCAGATGAAGGTCAGGGTGATTATTGTCTCCACAGTAAGTCCTAAAGTCAATTTGTGGACCATAGACATGAATAATTATTGCCTGCATTCCTCACATGCCTGTTCACCCTGACATACAGGTCTTGTTACTGTAGCTGACCAGTGATGTTTTCTTAACTGCAAGGTCAGAGATAAAGATGTTGGAGTGCTGAGAGGATCTAATCTCAGCAGAGCCTCTTTTGAGTCATAGAGTACTTCTGCTCTTTGGTGTGTTCTTTCAAAGGCAATCCTTTGAGGAAACCTGGGAGAAGCATGTCAAACTCAGTTATTTGTACATGGCCATGAATGCATTGTGTGGAGAGGTCCAGGTGTTGTGAAATAGGTGTTCAGTGTAAGCTTCACAGAATCACAGAATTGCCAGAGTTGGAAGGGACCCATTAGGATCATCTAGTCCAACTCATGTTTAGGCACAGGACAACTCCGCAGTCACACCATGTGCCTAAGTGCCTTATCTAAGTGCTTCTTAAATTCCGTTAGAGTAGGGGCCATGACAGCCTCCCTGTTCCAATGGTCCACCACCCTCTGGGTAAAGAAGCTCCCACGAATATTCAATCTAGATCTCCCCTGGCACAGCTTCATGCCATTCCCCCGTGTCCTGTCGCCAGCCACCAGAGAGAAAGGGCCAGCACCCACCCCTCCCTCCCTGGGGAGAAAGTTATAAACAGCTATGAAGTCTCCCCTAAGTCTCCTCTTCTCCAGTGTGAACAGACCAAGTGCTTTCAGCCTTTCCTCATAACACTTCCCCTCCATTCCCTTTACCATCCTTGTGCCGTCCTCTGGACATTCTCTAACAACCTCAGAAACATGTCCATTATGAACCTGTGCATCTCTTGAGGGCCTTTGGAGATGTTTATAATCATTCTTAACACTATAAATAGTTTTGAAAAAATTATGTATATATATCTAACTTGAGGCACTTCCAGGTCGTAAGTAAATGACTAGGCTTGCTCCACATCAGTCATGGATGGCATGAATAGCACTGTGTGAGTCAGACCCATCACATGTTCTAAATTAAACTTATGCTGAGCCAACACTGATCTTAAAGACTCTTTGAAAATCTCCACACCTTACAGAAATTGCTGATAGCATTTCTACAGAAGTTGATAACAAAGAAAATAAGCATAAGCATAAGTTGGAGAAGGGTAAAGAAGCAACAAGCCCATTGCATAATGGAAAGAATCCAAACATGCAAGTAGGAGAAAGTATTCTGAATAAACAAGTCAGTGGAATGACAGCTTCAGCAGCAGATAGCTTTTGGCTTGTCTAGCACTCTCAAGAGTTCAGATTGCAAAACTCTTTTAAGTTTAGGAAAGCAGGCTGGTCTCTTTCCTTACCCAGGTAGTGCAAATTTCCTGAAGTGTTACCACAAAAGGCTCCTGTTTTCTGGGGGAAAAAACAGAAGAATAAGAAATACATGAGGGTGACATGAACATGAGAAGACAGGAGATCCGGGAGGATTTTTCTGATGACCTGTGTCCCAGCAGAGGTAATACATGCCTCAAGTGGAATTTCACCAGGGATACTTGAAAATTCTGGCCATACATACTTAAGGCAGGTCAATTTAAGCTTGTTCAAAATATTAGGGAAAAGCCCTCCAGATCTCAGTTTCTCCCTTTTGTCTGCCATCCTGTCTGAGAAGGAGAAACTGAAAGATTCCAATTTCTGTACCCTAGCAAAGACAGGTAGAGCATGAATAAGGTTGTTCTCTGTACATAGATAATGGAAGATGCTAGCCTACCTGCAAACAAGAGCAAACTGGGTAGCAACATCTGACTGTAAACAGACAGTGAGTGTTTTTAAGCTGGAAATCAGGAAGGCTCCAGGCTACCAGAAGAATGAGGCTCTGGAGAGAGCAGGGTCAGGAAGGCTGAACCACTTGTTTTTAAGATTGCGTCAATGAAACTCATGCTGTTGCATGCATGCCTGGAGCACAGAAGAGGACCAAAGCCTACACTATTAGAAGTTGTTTCCATCCCCTGTGTGCTGGAAAGAAAGAGAGAAAGCAGAACTTGATACAGACAACTGTTATTTTCTGCTTGTATATCCAATATGACCCGTACATACACAAAAAGAGATGAGAGGCCCTGAGTGGAGCTGCAAGAAGGCAAATGCTTAGGCTTCAGTTTAAGCTGTCCAGTGATGACCTAGGAGAACCTGTATTGCTGTTTAAGCCCTTATTTTGAATGCTTTTCTCTTCTCATAGCAGTTTTTTAAATCTCTCTGAATATGCCTTGTTCTAAAATACTTGGGTTTGAACCTCTCTTCCTTTTCTTAAAAAAACACCATTGTGTACTTGAGGCCTCCACAAACCTTGTTCTCTCTGAGGGTTCCTTGGAATACATTATTCCCAAAGACACAAGGTGTCCCCTCACCCGGGGCTATGGAGGCAGGGCAGCTGCTTCTGCAGGGCTGACATTGCTGCTGCTCCTGCTGCTGATGCCAGCAAACAAATTAAGCTCTATTCATTTTCTGCTCCAGCAGAATGAGCAGGGGGCGGGGGATGGGACAGAAGAAGGATGAGCTTGAGGATGAGGGTTGCTCAGTTAAATGAGGAAAAGTATAATGGGAGAAGACAATGTATCGTCAGGTTCATAAAGAAGTGCTTTCAATGATAACATGTTAAATGTAATTTGGAAAGGTCTGACAGTGCCTTTTTATCGTTGTTCACAGGACAGCTTAGCTGTTCAGTTTTTGTGTTTTGAATGCTAATGATAAAACAAAGACAAACATCAGTGTTTGTTTTGTCGTTGCCATTGACCCTGATTTAGTATGACCTCAAAACATGAAATACCTTCTCATTTTCTCACTGCTTATGTCTTCTTCCAGCGTTCCAAACAGCAAGCTGGAGTTGTGAGTTGAAAGTCCTGTTAAGCATTGTTTACCATTGGCCTGTTAAACAAGACAAGAGTGCCAAAAATACGCCAGAGAAGGAAGCATCCAGACTGCACTGAGAGCAACAGGGGAGAAGTGCTTAGCTCCTGTTGGCCACTTTGAACGTCTGAGTCTGGGTATTTCCATCCATTTGAATTAGACTGCTCTTGTCCTTCTAAAAGCAAAGCAACCATTATTATAGTAATGAAGTATTAAATAAAAATCTACCACAAGTTCTGTAAGACACAGTACCTTCAGAAATGTGGCATTTTAGAAGTGTGGGCATTTACATTTGTTAGCCTTTGCATAAATAAATGCAGCACCTAAGAAGCCATATTGGTGTTACTGTAGTTAATTAAAAATGTGATTTTAAAATGTTTTCATTGTATGACTAGAACAATGCATACTGTAAGGACAGCAAATGCAGAAACATGAGAGGCTTACTTCTGTGTATGTGAGAGATTAAGCATTTTCATGTAGCTGAGTTGAGGTTGAGGGAAGAGGGGATTTTATTTGACCCGAGTGCTTTTGTATTCTTTTTAGTTACATCATGTATATGTAAGTGTCCAAATGCTGATTGATCATGGTCTAATTACTCTGCTGACAGCAGATGCAAGGAAATCCATCCACATCATGAGCTATGTCATACCTGCTTTGACCTGAGGCCATCATTTGGCCCTACTCCTTGTTCAACCATGCCAAGGAGGGATGGCCATTGAGAGGGGAAAGCAAAAGGTTTTTCTCACTTTGCCACTGCTGTATGCACAGATTGGTGAATCCTCTGGCCTTTATAAAGGCTGCTGACGTTTGTATTTACTTTCAATCAGGGTGGTGTTCATTCTTCCACAACGAAGTGCCATATCTATTTACTATATACTTATATCCTAGACTTGGAATGGTTGAAATCTTTCTACAGTATGGCTGTTCCCTTTCCATCTCTAATGATCAGTCTTCATTGCTTGACTAATGCATAGGAAAATGGGTGCAGATTTGGCATTTCCCTCAGTGTGTTCGCTCCTTGAATAGTCATTACTCTTCCCATAGCCATAGGTAGGTAACAATGTCCTTGGAAGGTGGACAACTGATTTGTTTTTCTTCTCCAGTCTTTTTAAAAGACTGATCTTTTTCATTCACTGTTGGTAGTGAATTAGAAATTTACAGTATCATTGTTAACTAAGCAGAATAAAGAGTCTGGAAATAGAAATTGCTGGTGTCTGTGCAAAGAGATGTCGGCTGTTGCTCAATGTCATTATGAAACTGTAAAGTCATCAGAAATCATCCTCACTAGGAACATGAATGCCAGGCACAATGGTGGGTTTCCAACTGAAAATAGAGACACGAAAAAGAAAGAAGAGGAATATCACATGATATAAAAGCGGCTCCAGTTCTTTTTGACTCACTGGAAATTTTTGACTGTCTGTAATATCTGATATCCACAGAAAAGAAACCTGAAGATCCGTGACCAATAAATGCACTACTTATCCAAGATGATCTGTAGAGTTTCCATACACTCACTGGGAACTTTCTGCACATTAACATTGAAGCCATGCAAAAACATGACCCTTGAAAGTGAGCAGGAGGAGGAGATTTAGGAAAGGATAACTTATCTTGTTAATGACACCAAAGAGTAAGACACTTAGGAGAAACCCAATCGCACCAGCAGTAAAGGTCCTGTTACCATTGTCAAGGATGAAAAGGAAAGGCTTTAAGAAAAAAGAGGCAATAAATTTGCTTTCCAAGTCCTTTATCACCCATTACATAAAAAGCCTGAGGGAATGAGATCTTAGAATTGGAAGTAGTCTTAATGGCCCAAAACTCAGCCCAGACCTTGAAACAAAAGCTATAGTCATCACATTTCTTTGCTGTCCAGACAAAGAACCTACTATGTAGAAAGCAGAATAAAACTCAAGAGCCTGGGATATGCCAATAAGCAAATCTCCCTTTACTCAAATGATAAAAGATCAGGAGAAAGGAATAATGCAAGGCTTCAAGCAGCAGTCTGTTAACCTGTCAGGCCAATGTGGATTTAAGATGAAGGTCCACCGGTTCTTCACCTTCAGGGAATGACATCACTTGTACCCTTGCAGTTTCTCTTGTAACATCAAAGCTAGTGGCTTTAACAATTCCACAGCTTCTGTCAGAAGTTAGTGCTGTTGTAAAAGTGAGGAGTATCTGCTTATTAATATAACATAATTCAGCTTCCTTTGCTTCCAGTAATGTAGAGTTGAAATCCCTGCTGAGTGCTTATTGTGTATTAGTGGTGTTCAAGAAGAGGAGGAGAGGAAAGAATAGAGGAGTTAGTAGTTGAAACACTCATTATTTTATTACTGCCTCAAAAATACCTTTTATTTGTACTAACTATATCACTAGGACTTGTTTGCCATAGACTGAGAAGTCATCAGTAGAGGAGAAGGTAGCTGGCACTCATCATTGACAGAAAAGGAGACAGCAGCAGCTGTCACCAGTAACAAAAACATCTCTGTGTTATCAACACTGTTTTTGCACAAATCCAGAACATAAACCTATACTAGCTACTGTGAAGAGAATAACTCCATCCCAGTCAAAACCAGCACATTCTCTGCTCCTTATTCTGTACCATTTATTTCATGCTCAGGTCCCACACTATCTGATAGAACCTCTTTGACCACCACCCCACTTCCCAGCCTTTGATACAGTACACAGACATCATCTCCATAGTCTGTGGACCACCCCTGTAAAATGTCCATAAAATGTGCACAAAATGTCCACTGAGTTAATTTGGTCCATGACTTTGGGCTCCATCTTTTATGGTGTCACGTGGGACTGGAGAGGTCCTGTGTTTTGTGGAACATCAAAGCCAACTCAGGTAAGGTCACTGCTGCAGTTGCACTGCTTCTTGTAAGGCTTGTCCTCCACTAGTTCGGATGGTTCCTGCTATAGTAATTGCTGTAATATGCAACTCAAATAATGAGTATTTGCATTTCTCTTCCTCTGGTCCCTTTGTATCAGACCATAAGGTTTAACATTGTAATGAAGTCCTCCCCTTGTCCCTGCTCTGGCTTGGACTTATCCACAGACTGCAGTCCCTTAGGGTTGTACCTGTTCCAAATGGAGCTTTATGTATAAGTCACAGTCTCTTCAGGGGTATACCTGCTGCAGCACAGACTTCTCCACCACAGCCACAGTCACTTTGAGATGCATCTATTCCAGTGTGGCCTTATCCATGGGCCGAAATGCCTTTGGAGATATACCTGATTCAGTGTGGCCTTACTCCAGCCATAGTCCCTTCAGAACTAAATGTACTCCAGCATGGCCTTACCCATGGCTGCAGTCCCTCCAGGGGAGTGCCTGCTCCGCTGAAGGCTTGTCCGTAGCCACACACTTTGAAGTGCTCTGGCATGACCTCATGCACATGCTTCAAGGTGTACCTGCTGCAGCATGGATTTATCCTTGGGCCACAATCTCTTCAGAGGTATATGTACTGCAGCACAGACATAACCATGACCACAGACTTTCTGAGACGTACCTGCTCTGGTGTGTACTTATCCACGGCCACAGATGCATCCTGCTCCCATATGGACTTATCCACAGGTCACAGTCCCTTTGACTTGAGCTCACAATAGGTTTCCAGCCTGTCCAGTATAGCAGCGCAGAAACAGCAGTGATGCCCTGGACACCTGCCAGCCCAGGCACATCACCACTGCTGTTATCAGAATGCTTCCAGGCACAGCAGAGTAAAATGATAAGCAGTACAGCAGCAGAGCAAGCAGTGAAAAGAGAAAGCAGCGACTAACAAGCACTGGACTCTAGTATCCAGTAAGGCAAGCATAGAAGCCTGCCAATTAATAGATAAACAGCAATAACAGTTATAAATTCTCTCTAGCACATTCCAATTGAATCTTTTGTTATCTTGAACCCTTAGAGCCCAAAGTTAGGTGTCAAAAAGAACTATTGTGGTTTAACCCCAGGTAGCAAGTAAGCCCCACACAGCCACTTGCTCACTCTGTCCTCGTGTGATGAGGAAGAGAACTAGAAGGGTAACAGTGAGAAATCTGGTGGGTTGAGATAAAGACAGGTAATAGGTAGAGCATAAGCCTCACAAACAAGCAAAGCAAACCAAGGAGTTCATTCATCATTACCCATCATCAGGCAGGTGTTCAGCCTTCTCCAGGAAAGTGGGGCTCAATCACCCGTAATGGTTACTTGGGAAGACAAATGTCAAAGGGTGTGGAATATCCCTTTGGTGATTTGGAGTCAGCTGTCCCAGCTGTGTCCCTTCCAAACTTCTTGTGCATCTCTAGCCTGCTCACTAGTAGAGTGAGAGAAACAGAAAAGGCCTTGAGTCTCTGTAAGCACTGCTTCCTCCAGAAACCTGAAGGCTCATCTTTCAGTGGAGCTCATTGCTTCTGAAGTTTGCACTTTGGCTGCTAGGAAACATCTGCCACCAGTTTTTATGAAGAAGCTCTTAATCACATGTATACGAGTCTTGCTGCTTCTGGAAAAATCATGTGATGAATTCTCTATCGAACTGACCTGATGTTATAGTGAATGGCCACTTGCTAACTGCTTCCTTTCCTGTGTTATCACTGATCTCAGCCATGCTGCTGAGCACTGGGGTAATTCATAGCCCTGCAGTCAGTATCCTTTAAGATAAAAAATGAATAAAATATATGTGTCAGAGAACCTCAGATTCCTAAGGAAATCTCCTCTCTTCCACAAAAAACACCTCACCTGTTTGCCAGATCTTGGGAATTCTCATTCAGATGACACCTAAGTTTTTTTCCTTCTCTTCCCCAGTCATCATCAGGAAGCACTGAGGGATGTTTACAGTGCTGATGCTCGTGCTCTCATCTAGGTTCCAGAGCTGTCTATGGCAACATCAGCATAAGTGTGAAGCTAACCAAACCAGAACTTAGAGCACCTGTCAGCTGGGGAGCAGTGACAAACAAGAGCACTTAGTGACAACACAGTCCCCTGCAGCTACTTGTAGAAAAAAACTCATTAGTGTTAAAACTAACTTTTGCTTAAACAATTGGTTTACTTGGTAGGTCGTTGGCTGAAGAAGTAAAAGTTAGGGACAGGAGTGCTGCAAACAAAACTATAATTCACTGCTGAGGATTTGTCACAATTAAGAACTTCTTTCAGTTTTTTCTCCAACTGTTAGGGACTGTCACCATTTCACCTGTCCTAATATGTGGAGTTGTGTGATGCATGTTACTTGCTACTTTCCTCAGTTTCTTCCTCCATGTTCAATGAATACTTACCTGGCCTAAACATAAACTTGAATTAGTTTGTAAATACTATCCTTTGGCTGCAGGCTCTTAGGTAGAAGCAAATTCAGCCAATTGATGTGTATGTGTGATAAATTATAATCTATGCATTGATTTTTTCCTTCTTTAAACTTTAGGCCGTTTTCTGTTGGTGCTGCTGGCAGAATGGGGCTATGTCTTAACAACAGAAGTGGACTCTAAAATTAGGCAGAGTATAAATAAGATATTTGGAATGTGCCAAGGAGATGAGTCTTGCTTCCTCCTTTTTCCCCTCACGTTTTACTTTATGGTTTGTCACAACCAGCCTCCTGCTCTTCATTGAAACAGTGAGAAGTGCCCTTTGCCAAAATTCAAGGCCATGTTTTCGAACTCAAGAGACAAAGTGAACTGAGAAAAAGTGCTGCCTTGGAAACAGATCTCCTGCTGTGGATATGAAAGTTCAGTAGCAGATACTCGGTCCTGGCCATCCTGTGGTGGACAGGGGTTATGGAGCCTCCCGTGGAGCTTGGGAGATGTGCAGCTGATGCTGCAGACATCACTGATGGTTGGCACACCGGACCTGGTACAGTGAGGCAGCTCTGTAGCCATCATCCAGCAGGCACATGGTGATGCTCTTCAGGGGTTCATTCAGGCTACAAAGAAAAGTCATAAAGTAATATGTGAAGCTAAAATACCTCCTTCCTTTCCCCACCACACCAAAAAGAAAGATCCATATTTGTATTGCTGAGGGTGACAGTGGCAGATGAAGGTGGTGTTGCATCATTGCTGTTTCTGTGCTTTTCTCATGGTAAGCATGAGTGCTGGCCGCTGGGGACTGGAGAAAGGATTTCTCACTTGTGGCTGTTTGGGGACTGTGCAACTTGTGAGCTGCATTTCAGAGATTATCAAGTCTCTGTAAGCACCTTTATCATACAGCAAGCTCCATTTTTTTTGTAAGCCCAGTCTTTCCTCCTGCTGCCTTAATTACCTCCACAGTCCACATTTGACTGCATTTGCAAGCAGTGATGTCTCAAGGGTGTCTGTAGAAGGTCACTGAACCTTTATGACCCTTCCATGGTTATCAAACAGAACTTATCTTGCCAACCAATTACAAGAGGACAAGAGACGCAGAGGGCAAAGCTATGTCAGTATAGGTCCCTGAATGCTTACAATTCCCTAGCAAACAAAGATCAAAAGGAGACATTTCCAAAGCTGAGAAACAGAAACAGCAGTTTTTGTTTTGTCTAATTAGGTTTATTTCTTAGGAAACTGTAACAGAAACTTCTGCAAAATCTCTGTGCTATTTCTCAGCCACTTATAAATCACCAATTGGCAAATGCATAGAAAATGGAAGGTAGAGCTTCAGCAAATGAGGATGGTTGTGCATGTGTGTGTACTAAAGGCAGGCATGTGGGATTGGATGGAGATGGGAGTAGCTCTGACTGGACACTTGGACCATGAAGTTGTACATTCTTACATGTTCAGCGCCCCCGGGCACATGGTGTAATTTTTGAGGTTGTCCTGTGTATAGATAGGAGTTGGACTCAATGATCCTTGTGGGTCCCTTCCAACTCGGGACATTCTATGATTCTATGTTAACAGACTGGATTTGTGTAAAAGAAGTATGTCTTGAGGCTACTGGAGAGAAGGAAAACAGTTCACTCCTACAGCTGCCACACGCCAAGGGAAAACAAAGATACACAGGTCCGCATCCAAACACAGTTTTCTGTTGAGCTTAAAACTCTGGAAACTTTATAAATAGTTTGTATCATCTAATACAAATTTTTGATACACTAAAGTTAACTGGGTACACAGAAGCTCTGAAGTAGCAGCAAGCAGATCCAAATTCGAAAGTTTGTTAATTCCTTCTGTCTTTCACATGCTGATATTTTCAGTGATGGCTGGTACTTTGGAGTCTGATTTTAGGTTAGTGTTTGTTAGTATGTAAACCTAAATGTTCAAACAGCAAGTTATTCTCAACAGTTAACAACCTAATTATTAGCATGGCAAAATTAACATCTCTACTTCTGTGCAATTTTGTTTCAGGATATAGAGACAATATGTACAATATTTTTTTTTCTATTTAACTTTAATTCCTGTTCCATCTTGGCTTAATCTGATTTTAATAAGACCCTGGTTTGTCTTTGTCTCTTTGGACAACCTACAGCTGAGTTAGTGTCTGTAAGGCAAGGTTATGCAATTTTACATATTGTTTTAGGAGTCTGAAAGCTCAGTCATTCAGCATAAATGTGAGAGTTTCATCTCCCGAGAGTCTGGGAGCTTTCTCATTTGTGAGGTGTTTTGATTCCTACTTCAAAGCCACCAGCAGATTTGTGATCTCCATTGGGCATCGCCATTCAGATGGGGAAAAAACACTTGCAATTGTAGAAATACAACAGTATTCATCTAGAACCTCCTAATATTGCCAAGAAAGTCTAATCTGATAAATTATGTGACGTTTCTTGCTTTAGCTCCCAAGTGTCAAGTCCATCTTGCCCCATGTCTCCTTCTCGCGTGTTTTTTCTACCTTTCTTATGGACAGTTTCCTGTAGCCCACCTATTTCTTGACAATTCCATCTCTCCTTTTAGAAGAACTTGTGTAATTTCCATTTACAAGCAGGAGAAAGCTTCCTCTTCCTTGCTACCTCTTTATTTCCCTACTTGTTACTAGCTAAATTTGTAGACCTTATTGTCAGATAGAATCATAGAATCGTCAGAGTTGGAAGGGACCTTAAAGATCATCTAGTTCCAACCCCCCTGCCTGTCAGGGACACCATCCACTAGATCAGGTTGCCTAGGGCCCCATCAAGCCTTGTCTTAAAAGCTTCCAGGGATGAGGCCTCCACAACTTCTCTGGGCAACCTGTTTCACTGTCTAACCACCCTCATAGTGAAGAACTTCCTCCTAATATCCAACCTAAATTTGCCTTCCTCTAGCTCTCATCCATTTCCCCTGGTTCTGTAACTGTCTGACCTCCTAAAAGGTCCCTCGCCAGCTTTCTTGTAGACCCCCTTCAGATACTGGAAGGCCACAATAAGTTCCCCTCGGAGCCTTCTGCTCTGCAGACTGAAGAATCCCAACTCTCTCAGTCTGTCCTCTTAGGAGAGGTGCGCCAGTCCTCTGGTCATTCTCGTGGCCCTTCTCTGGACTCACTCCAGCACCCCCATATCTCTCTTGTAATAGGGGCTCCAGAACTGGATGTAATATTCCAGGTGGGGTACATCCTTATCTAAACCTCTGAAGGAGATGAGAAAACCGGGAAAGAAAGAATATGGTCTTTGCCTCACTTCAGATCTGGAGTGAGCCAGACATTGTTATTCTTCTGCAAGGACACTAAGTTCTCATTATTGATACTTTAAGGGAAATGTGCGTAGAAATAGTTAAGTGACTAGCACACTTGGAAGTATGCACTGCAGTATAAGTGGCTTTCTGGTTATAACAAGCATTTTCTACCTCTTCAGTGATCTGAATGAACAGTGGATTAGGCAAATATGTAGAGCTGTATAACGGATCAAGGGAAGGACAAAGAGCTTTTGCTTGTATGGTTGCCAAAATGCTTGTGAGTGACATCACGAGTTACATGTACAGACTTCATCATCTGTAAGCGTGGATGTTTACAGTTAACTTTTTCACTTCCATAGTAGTTTGGAAAAGTGTGGGAAAAGCTTCACTCAATGCTGCTGCTTTTTGTGGGGGTGAAAAGAGGAAAGCAAGATTCATAATGTCACAATACAGGAGTAAGCATTCTCTGCAGCCTTAATGTTGTCATTTTGAAAACAGCTATAAAGCCCATTTTCTGTCTTTTACTCCAGCTGATAACCAGCCCAGTGTTGGTTTCAGCAGCAGCCATGTAGTGAAAATGATACTATAAATTCTTGTAAAAGGAGAATCAAGTCCAAAATTTTCTCCACACAATGCAATAACTATAAACTTCACAAATTATTTAGATTTGCCATATATTAATTTAAAAATAGAAAGCCAAAATGCACCATGTGCTTGAGCAATGTCTCACAAGTAGTCTGCAAGTAATACTGTCATGGTCAGTCTCAGTCTAGTCCTGACATATGATGCATATGAGCAGATACTTGTAGTGCTCCACTGACTTCCAAGCAGCTTTGTGCATGCATCAAGAGATTATTTCATGGTCAGGCTTGAAGACAGTCAGTACCAATCATGTGGTTGATTGTGGCTCAGGTAGAATAGCAAAAGGCACCGAGTGTGGCTTATGGATCCAGTCTCAGATGATCATATTATGTCATAGCATGGGACACCAGAATGCATATTTTGTCCAACATGATCTGGAGTGAGTTTACTAAAGTTATCTTTCCTTTTCCATGAAGCCTTTCCCATGGTATTTTACCTCATCTGTGTGCTTTTGTTCACGTTCCTTCAGGACTTTGACCTACCTCCCTGCCATTTTCTTGATGGCCATTGGGTATCAAGTGCTTGACAAGCTGATGGCCTGCCTGTGCTCTGAACCTCCCATTTGCAAGAGCTGATTTGTCTAATGTCTTCAATTCATGCGTAATCTCTTGAATTCACTATTGACATCCATTTCAGTTCAGTGAAATTTGTCATGTACAGTCACCGCTCACTGGCAAAGCTTAAAACCTTTGTTTTCCTCTTACATTTTCCTTTCCTTTAGTCTGTATCGCAGTTCACCACCCTTCATTACATGCCCTTACCCTTGTTAGTCTCCTTCCCAACTTCTGCTTATTCATTTTCTGTTTTATCATAACCACCAATTATCTTGGACTCATCTTTTAGCTGTTTTCACAGGCTTTCTTATTTGTACTGACTGATGACTGTGCACCTGACCTCTCAGCCTGCTATGCAAGAAACCTAGCATCTCTTATTTCAAATCTGTGCCCATCCTGTATTTGTTACCCTCTTCTAACCACAAATTGTTTCCTCAAAACAAATACTGTCACAGGAGTAGCAAGACTGAGTGGGACAGTCAGTAGGAAAACCACATCCAAATGAACATATGTTCGTTTTCAGTGCATCCTGTGTATCATTCAAATACTTTTTGGCATTTGCAAAAAACTGCCCAGGATGGATGACTCTGCTGCCTTGTCTTCTGTCCAGCTGACTGACTGCATCTCTAGCCCTGCTGGCTGTTCTCCTTCCCCTAGCGACAGCATTTGTGTTGACATTGCAATGGCAATGCCTAGTAACATGAGCCCGTATTTACATGTACAGCAGTACATGGCTCTTCCCCTGGTCCTGCTGTAGGGGTAAGGTCTTTTGCTCTATACAGTGAACCTCTGTGATTGTTTCTGTGATTGATAAAGAGAGTCAAAACCTTGCTGGAAAAGATTGATTTGAATTTTGTTAAACCTATTCCCAAGTTTCTTTTCATCAGTAAAAAACCATTCACTCTACTAGTCTGGGTAGAATTCACAGGAATAATGGGCAGTTACAAGCAGATCACTATTTCTAATTCACTGCAGCACTCCTGGATTTTTATGTTGGCATTTAAACTATAAAAGCTGCATAATAACAAGTCATAAATTCCCCCTCGAGGACCTGAAACATTCTGACATTTCTAGTAATGAAAATACTTCAAAAAGATTTTTAAAAAAAGTTTTAATGAAGTACCACAGGAGCATGCAACCATGCTAATAGGTTAACTACATGTCCACTCAATTTAGGAAAAGATTAGAAAATTTAAATTAAAGAGAGCTTGTTGGGATGTCTGTGAGAGTATTTTTCATTTCTTCATTCAGATATGTGTTATGTAGGTTTCTCAAGTCAAATTTAGTCCTCTTGAGTTACTATTTTTAAGGATTGTGTTAGGATCAATTTAGTGTGAGTTCTTTACAGCATAGCTGCGCAAAGTGTTTTACCACTCTTGCTCTTCTACCACCGTACATATGACTTGGTTTGGACCAAAAGCAGTGATGGTGTCCATGTTATGGTGTTTCGTCTCAGACCTCCTCCATGTAGGCTGGGTTGTAGTGCTTGGCTGCCTCTTGCAGAGGTGCGGAGAGAGGGCCATCATCTTCACTGGTTTTGTGCCAGTGGTGCTGGGGAGGCAGCTCCGTACAGCCTGTGATCTGAAAGGGCATGAGCACCATGTATGCTGCTTAATATTTTTCCCTCCTGAATTTAGGTTTATTGCAATCACTTTTTCTGCAAATGCAGAAGCCACTCCAGGAAGCAAACAAACAAGTTCTCTCAGTGATAAGAGTAGCTGTTTCAGAATCGATTGAAGCCAAAGGAAGGTTTCCACTGATTTAAGTGGAGGCAGTGTTGGAGGAGGAAGAGTACTAGGGAGGCTGACATGGCATAGGCTGTCAGACAGCTGCTTTGCCTTTGGCCGTGAGGCTGGCGAGCCCAGCCTGCTGGTGGTCAGCTTCCAATATCTCCACAAACAGTGCTGGGTTTTTTATTCTGAATTTTAAAGAAACGAGCAATGGTTCTTTATATACAGTATTGCAATTTGCAAAAAAAAAGCTGTTGAACAAGACATGACATTTATTTTACTTTGAGATTTCTCATTACATGCTGTCCCAACTGGGTACACAGAAAAACTTGTAAGGACCTCGCTCTTGGGACACAGAAACTGTGAGATGTCTCTTCTTTCCTTGGGACTTGGCTTATTTTTAAGTTTATTCCTATCAGGTAGTTCCTTGTCCTGAACTTTCTAGACTTCTTACCCATGCAGTATTTTTAGCTTGCGTCCCGTCTGCTCTTCCCATGGGAAATCACTTAAAATTTACACTGAGACATGATGGAGGAGATAGTTATGGTGGACAACTTGGTGGGATGCTTCCTGCTGTTGAATGATGAAAGAGGTGAGAAGTCAGATCTTTAGGAGAGACCAAAATGAGCCTTCCTGCTGAAGGAGAACAACCCACCACATCTGAGTTCAGCAGCATAGCAATAAGGAGAGGGTTGGGAAAGTAATAAATATCCTGACCTGGCATCTGCTGAGGGATTTAGGCTGCCTGCTGCTGCTGCTGAGAGCCTGTAACAGCTGGGTGCCTCATTCTCTGGAGGGTTTTTGGAAGAAAAACTCTTTCCTAATTGCATTGAGGAGAAATAGCAACTGAAGTGTCAGCTCGAGTGTACATTAAAAGAACAGATCAATTAGTGCAATTTGTTTTATGTCAGTTTCTTAATTTTTATATGCATATCGTAGAAAGTATTTGGTTGACAACCTCAGAAGGTATCTGAAGGCTCAGAGATGTAAGATCATGACATAATGTCATTTTTACAAAAAAAAAAAAGAAATTAACTCTGCAAATTCCTAATGATCTGGGCTTGACATTTTTATTGTCACCATTGTTTCTAAGCAGACCAGCATTCCATATATAGCTTTCTTTTCTTTCTTTAGATTTCTTCATGTAAGACAGATTACTTCCCATGAGCTTAAGTGCATATTTTGTGCATAGGACACTTTATCTCAAAGTACACCTTAAATATCAGTAAATATCCTCTGAGGTAGGTTAGTTGTATTTCAAGTGGCATAAATAAGGAGTAAATTTATGTTACTAACACTGGAGCAGCCATTGTCCCTCTAGTTGTCCATCCGTGTCCACTCAGTTGTTCCTCTAGTCTGGAAACTGCTTCTGACAGTTGCTAACATTTGTTAGGAGCTGGTGCTGAGGAACGTTTGAGTAACTTGTTCACTGGGGAGGTTTTGTCTGTCTTGGGCAGTAACAGTGCAGTGGATATGGGGACTCACATACCTCCATATTGGCAAAGAGGATCAACCTATTTGTGTAAAAGCTCTCATACTGCCTAGCATCAGTTTCCCTTTAATCTGTAACATACATTAAAACCAGATTTTTGGGATTCAAATCTGATGAAGCCCAGTTTTGTTAAACTGTTAGCATGCAGAGGCTTGCACAGGCATTTTTGTAGCGTGCACTCAGTTGCCTTGCCTCATGAAGGTGCTTCGTTCCTCCTGCCATGGTGCAAAGCCCCCAGTTATTCTCTGAAAATCACAGCTTTTGCATATAGAAATTGGATATCCAAATCCATACAGTGAAGGTCAGCATGAGGAGTTCTTTATTTCTCTGCTATTATTGAATTTTCCACTATGTGGTTTCCACATACTTAAATTCTTACTGCACTTTTCAAAGACACTATTACAATGAAGGTCGTATGAGCCTGTAGCAGGACAAGAAACAGGACCCACTTTCTTCATTTCAAACCACATCCTTAAAAACTTCAGGCCATGTTTTCTCACTGTTAAACAGCTCATTCTTCATCAAGATACTCTCACTTGCTGATCTTTCTTTTTAGTATTCTTTGCTTCTTCCTGCTGCCAACTGAATGTGCACATCCCTGCAAAAAGGCACAACTCTTGTCTATTACAACTGTATTATCTGTGGGCCTCTAGTTGAGACTTGTGTTTTTCTCAGGAGTGACAGAGGACTACAAAGTTCTTTACATACTAAAATAGTATTTAAATTAAATTTAAGAGAAGCAGATACTACTTTCTGGTGGAGAACAGTCTTTAGGTACAAAGCTCTTCTTTTGCATATGGGACCTAATTCAGTGTATATGGTGGTTCCCCTTTCCATATTTGGGATTCCTGTCAGTAGCCTGGACACATCTGATGCTAAAAGTTGTAACAACCACCACTAGCATCTTGCTGTGTGCTTTTCATACAACATTATGCTTCTAAGCCATTCTGGTGTATGCACAAGTGATTTAAGATGCCTGGCTGAAAGGTGCAGCTCTCTCCTCCAGGACAGCTGTCCAGGTTGTCATTTGTTTTCTCTCCATCTTTGTCGTGTACTCAGTTACACCCTTAGTTAGCCAGCAGCCACAGGCTGCACTGAAATGCCACACCAAGGAAAATTGATTCTTATCTGTGCTGTTGTCTAAGGATGTTCCCGTTGAGCTAGGTGTGATGTAATAAATTACAGCAGTAGCTGTTTCTAAGTAGAGCTACTTTGGGGTTTGAACTTCACAGGCTGGGCAGCTTGCATGGAAGATGCTGTTGTTTTTTTTCCATTATATTTTGTATTTCAGCTGCTGGTGCAGGCAGATAAATTTTGGCTTCTGATTTTTTTGTTTTGCTTTGCTTTGCTCTGGTTTTTGCTGTGTCACTGCACTGCTCTCTGTTTGTCAGACATCGTGCCAAACTCATAATCCAGTGTCAGAGGGGAGCAGGAAGAATTACCAACAAGGGAGACTAAAGCACAGTCTGTGAATACTGTCAGCAAAGGCAGGAAATTCACTTTTTCTCCTTCTTCAATCTAGCAAGTCTTGGGTGAATTATTCATGCTGTTCCCCTTCTCTCCACTCCCAGCCTCCCTTCCCAGCTGTATGAGAAAAGGTGTAGCAACAGCACAGCCTTGCCTGAGAGCTGAGAGTTGCTTTCTTCCTGTAGCCTTTCACATGTGCTCCGAAGGATGACTTATTAGGAATGACCTTTTTTTTAATACTGTGGCCTCTTTTCATGCAGCAGTCCCTGTGACTGCAACACAAATTGGGCAGAATAACCACCATAATAAATATAGCTCCATTTCTTCTTTTACTGATGTGCACAATATTCCCTCCTTTTGGTTTTTTTTCCTCCCTCAGAAGAAAAGCACATGATGAAGACCAGCTGGGAAGACTCTCTCATCATTTCATGTCATTTTTCTAATTAGCCCTTAGGATCCTTCCAGGAGTCTCCAAGGGGCTGAGCCTAATCAAAGGCTGGAGATGCTGTGGAGAAGCAGTGCATTCATTTAGAGAGTGTGCTTTCCTCCTGACACTGCTGGTATCTCCTTTCAAGTCCTCCTAAATGTCCTTTTAAGTCCCTTTCAAGTATTATTGCTCTTATAACCTCCATGTTTTCCTGCTACTATTAAGCAGCAAAGGAATAGAAAGTCTCAGCAGTTTCTTCAGAAATTGAGATACCAAGGGGGAAAGATTGAAAAGTAACAGGACTTAAAAAAATATCCTCCTTTAGCCCAAAGATGAAACCTTTCCCTTTGGAGCTTCAGAAGGAAACTCTAAGATCACAAGGCGTTGTTTCATTTATTTAGATGTTAAAGCATACATGCTAATGCCAGTGGTACATTATAGTTAATTCATTTTCTGTGAGATATTTTTGAACAGTCACTGGTAGGAAACAGCAATAAAGGGAGAAAAGTCTCTGATTTTGAACAAAATTTAGTAAGATTAGAGCTCAGGAATGGCCCTAGAATTAAAGACAATAATCCTATGTGGATTTTAATAGTAATAGTATTAACTTTATAGGTATTTGTATGTAATAAGCTGATATTGATCAGCATAGTGAACATCTGGAAATCAGTGCAGGTGGTCTTACAGAACAACCAGGATGGAGCAGGCACTGTGAATTACTTTTTGAGAAGTCATTTATATGAATAAGCTGATGTATGTCCTTCTGGGCCCACTACTGCAACTTTGTGAGACTTTTTAATTGTGCTATGGAGAAGACAGATGTAATGGCAAAATAGTTTATATTTTATTTAAGAAAAAAAAATTACTAGAATGGAGCTTTATCCTCCTGCAAAACCAATCTGGGTCATTTCTCAGCATGCACTGAAAGTGAAATGAGATGGAGCTGTCAGTCAAGGAGCACAGCCTCTTTAAAAGCAGAGACCACTTACAGAACTTCAGCAGGAAAGAGTGATGTTCCTAAGCATCTAAGCAAGAAGGTTTGGTGAAGAACCACCTAGAGATATTTCTCATGCCAGTTCAGTCATTCATTCAGAAACAAATTTGACCTTTCTTTAAAAATAAAGTAAAAACTTCAGTTTTTCTAACTGAAAAAAGCTAATGTAAAAATCACTTCAGTTTCTTTCTGTGGTAGGCTGGCTGTCCATTCCTTGATCTAGTCTCTTCTCTAAAAGCAATTTTCCTACTTCAGTTTCCATCCTACTTGCTTTATTTGTCCTTTGTGACTTGGCAGGGGCAAGGTATAGGAGAATAGACTTTAATAGCAGTCCTTTCTGACTTTACACTTCTGTAGTACTCTGTTTTTCTGAATTTAAGAGGACTAATGAGAACTTTGAAAGAAAGGAAGCAGCAGTATGCATGGTAGCTCTTTGCAGAAGATTGAGTTGACTGTGCAACAGAAGACACATGTTCTTACCTAATTTTTAGCTAGAGGCTGTCATCTTTTTATCATTATGATCCTTATAAAATGACTCACTGACATTCTTTATTTATTAAATTAATTTTGTTGTTTCACTTTCTCTGGAAGTCTGCAGCCTGTGGGAAGGATGTCTTAATGCTTAATGATAAATCTTTCCTCTTCCAGAGCTTTCATCCTCCCAGGACAGTTGCAGACTCTTCTGCAATAGCACCCAAGTTTTCTTCAACAGCACTAATAATTCAGTTCCATATTTTCCCCGCAGTTCACTTCATCACAGATTTGCATGCTACTACTTAATTTCTTTCTCCGTGCCTATAACCTCAATCACATCTCTGCTAGCCATTTCTGTTAGTAAGATACTCAGGGGTTTAATGAGTGCCAGTTCCCTGCTTTGTGCTAACTTGCTGCAGGAGCCCTTTTAAAGGTGTCAGCTTGCTTAAGATGCAGGTTTTATGCTGCTGGAAGGCAGATTTGGTGTTACTACAGTTACAGTTTTAAATGCAAGAATTCCCAAAGGAAATTCTGACTTAATTCTTGTATAGCCCTGCTGTGCTTTTTCACAAAGAATATACATTGTATGCTTTCATACTTTTCTAGATAAACATGAATCAGTTAAAGCCATATATGCTTTCAAGTGATAGAAAGTTGTTGACAGTTTTTTTATTTTTTTATCAAAAAAAAGGCCTAAACCTAGGTTTTGGCAAGCACAGCGAGGGAGTTTTTTATGTTACTGTTCTGGGGCATCCTGCCATCTTTCTCAGTGTACTCTACCTTCCTGTTTATGTCTTTCACTCCCTCAGAACCCACAGAGGGGAAAAAAAGGCTACAACTAGTTTCAAGGCAGCCTATGGAGAAAGGTGGGAGGTTGGAAGTAGTTTCATGGTAAATACACATATCCACTTTAAAAATAACTAAGTTCTCTCAGCAATGCCTTTTGGTTTGCTGAGCTCCCTGAGAGCGTTCAGGGCTATGACGGGTTGGCATTGCTGCTGAAGTATCGTAGCAACTCCAACAAATCAAGACAATGAATCATTCATTTAGAAACCATATCTCCTCTTTCCCTTACTTGTGAAAGATTTAGTCCCTTCAGGAGGGAAATAGATAGCCACCATACAGACATGGTACCTTGTGAAAGTGCATACAATAGCTTTGGGGGGATGCTCAGGGCTTTGCCTTCTGCCAAAGCAGTAGTTCTTTAAAGAAGTCTGAAAAAGGCAGCAGTGGGAGCTGTTTGGATAGTTGCCACTTCCCAAAGCTGCTTCCCTTCAACCTCTGCATTTTACCTGTCTGATGAAGGGCATTAACAGCACATCATTAAATCCTTTGGATTGTCTTCTGGCAAGGTAGGTGAACCACCTAGTGAGCCAGAAGCAGCAAGTAATGATACTGTCAAGTAGTTACTAATGATCTGCCTCTAACAAGCATCTAAGCTATAAGCAGAAGAAAAAGAACCAAATATTTTCTTACTTAGAAATCCCAGCTGAGCCCATGCTAAGAAACACATCAAGAGAATCAGCTTATAACACACCAAGTCAGATTTCCTAAACACTGCTAGACACCTCTGAAATCAGATGACTGAGAACCTCTGTGAGAAGCCATCAGAACGAGAAGCCTGTTAAGAAGAAGAGTGCCTTTCCAGACCTAGGTCCAGTTGATGGAGTTAATAATAGTATTTGAACACGTGCTTTTTTTTTCATTTGATGTGCAGATTGAAAGAGAGGACTTGGCTTAGGACAAGTAAGCCAGTGGAGTTAAATACAAATGCAGAAGTGAAACGTCTTTGCACAGTAACAAGGTATAAAGTTATTCTAGTAGTGGAATCCAACCCTTCAGGGAAGTAATATGGTGAAGTAATTTGATTACATTAATAAATACACAGATATGTCATTGTTGGTCTTGTTGACAACAAAGTAAGCAACAAAAGAATTGCTTGAACATTCACTGTAATCGAATTTTATTACATTTGGCATTTCCTAAACTGCTTAATTCTTGAATTTTGTGAGTTTACCAACAGTTCAGCTTTTCAGAATTGGCAGCATTCCTGACTCAAACATTGGAAACATGCTTTTCAAAGGGTTACAAAAAAATGCAAACACTTAATGTTTTTAAGCTCACCAACAGATTTTTTTTTCTCAAGTGTAGGTTTTTTTCTTACTGCTTCAGTGCTTTTAAAGCACAAGGGTTGGTATCTTTTGGTTTTTTTCCTTCTAACTCAGGTATGGCAAGTTTTTAGGTAATGCTTGTTGAAAGAATTCATTGGATTTGAAAGAGAACTTGAAATAAAACCTGGGAAAAACTTCCATGCATGGCTGAGCTCATCAGTAAAAGTACCCTCATTTCCCTTTCTCTGCCTCCAGCTTTCTTACCAGAGCAGTGCAGGAGAGCAATGCTGAGTGTATAAAAGGATAGTTTCATTGGCAAGTGGTCTCTCTTTTTCACTGGGCAAAGAATGCCTGATAATTCAATTAAGGTACTTTGCATGGAAGGGCTTAATATCTACTTCATCACAGCATGCTAAACTTTAAACATAGCAACTATTTGTGCTTTCTTTTAACCATATAGTAGTGGAGAAATAAAATTAACTGAATCGTTTTTTGCTGTCTTAAGGAAGTATCAGGTGGTCTGTGACATTTCACTGTAGAATAGGATAGTAGACAAGTGAAAGGAAGCTTTTCTGAAAAAGCATGTGGAAATGCCTTGCAAAGCTACAGTGTCCCCTTTTTTTAAGTTGAGGGCTTTTTGATCCTGTTTCAAGGTGAGGATGATAGAAATGTTTAATCTGTCATGATTGGGGTTGAGCCTACAAATACTTTAAGGATAGAAGTTGAAAAGGACTTCTAATGCACATGGAAATGCCCAGATACATCTCTGGTTATGGGATCATCAAAGTCACAAATACCAATTTCACTCTTTGCATTTCAGACCTTAGTTTATTTTCTCTGCTTTCCACCATCAGAAAAGATTGGGAACACTATTTTCAGTTATTATGGTGTCTTCATTCAAAATAGATAAGTGCAGTGCTGCTAAGTGGTGTTCAAATGCAGAGGAGGTGCTCCCTGTCCTAATAGGTCTGGTCTTTGAGGAGCAAGGAGATTAGAAGAAAAGTGCAGTATTTGTAAGTAGGGATGAAGTCTGGCTTCTAGTTCCTTAAGAGTTATGTTGTGTATACTCATTATTTCCTGTTCACCATTGTGAAAAGAGATACTAGCTTTCTAGGGAATTTCACTCTTTGGCAAATAAGGGAGAGAAGTTTGAGAGGTTAACCTCTAACAGATAGTTCTGTAAAGGTATGATTGTTCACTAGGGGATGAGGCAAACCATCTCATTTTCCATTTCAGATCTACTCAAGTTGTTCAGCTGAGTTTCAGCCTTAGTTAAACAAAACTTCAGAGCAGTGGTTTAAGCCCCACTGTTTGGTTTGGCTTCCAGACTGGGACTTTGAAAGTATTGTTAGAATCCATAATTTAATTCTGTTTGTGAGTTTTTGCTTCAATGTAAATGGATTTTTCTTTTCTTTTAAGTAGTGTCATCCTTTGTCTCAGCTATTAGTACATCACAGTTCTACCTTTGAGCAGAAGATGAGCAACACTGAACTTCTGTAGCCAAAACGTGGAAGTAGTTTCTTTCTGTGGAACCCATGTGACTGCTTAGGTCTTTATATTGTCTTCACTTAGAAGTGAATACTCTTTTCTCTCAGGCAGATATCTTTTAAAACTATTTAGGCTTTACATCTCTGGGAAGTAGAATGGTAGGTTTTTCATTCATCCTCTGCCAAATGGGCTGTATCAAAATTTCAGATCTGGCATTTGAAGTCATGCCTTCCCTTGTGCCCATGAAAAACTGAAGACATTTTCATAGGCTAAATAAAATCATAGTCTTCATGACCTTTTCCTTCTTATAGGAGATGGGTTTTTTGGACTATGGCCTCTGGCCTTCAAGTGTAGTATCAGATTTTTCCACTTGTTTGCTCTGAGTAGTTAGTCATCAGGAAGTACATTGCCAGAGAAATCATAGCTCTACCTTTCCTGTTGTCACTTTTTAGTACCACTCAGTTTAGCTTTGAACTATTCATGTGCTGATGAGTTTTTCAGCAGTGGATGTAGAGGAATAAAGTGATACCCTAGTGATCATGATACCCTAGTAAACTGCTCACCCCTCATCATATTTCTTCAAAGGACTGAAAAAGTGGAGGAGATGGATACACTCAGTTTTTAATTACTCAAAAGACGTCCAAGTTTGCTTTTCCTTCCTCCAGACATTAACAGGATGTTTATCCTCACTTCAGCAGTCATTTGCTCTCTCAGCCATGCAGATGAACACCACTCCCGAAGGGGCAAAGTGAATAAACTTTGGTTCATTGACTGGCCTGGAAAAAGAGAAAACTGTAAGAAACCTTTCCATCTAGGTCTATTTGGCAAGAAAGAAAAAGGAAAAAAACACAGGAGTTGCTATCTTCAGGAATTCAAACCTTCTGCCCTGGAGTATATTAAATTTAGAAAACATATTAGCATACCACAAAACCCAGAGGACAAATTTCAATTGACTCCACCTAGATTTTGGTGGCAAAACATCCTGGCCACATAAACCAATGGAGCATTTTGTGTGGAAAGGTTGGCTTCAGCACTTATTACTCACAAGTCAAAACAGAATGATCTGTTTCATTTTCCATTTCAGTTCTCCTCCATCTTACAACCTCAGGAGGAGAGCTTCCTTCTTTTCAGTTTATCCAGATACAAATACCTATAGAAAGTAGAAGGCAGTGAAGAATCTTCCCTGAAGCTTCCTTCTGCTTTGTTCTTCATGTAGAAGCTTGTTGGAAGGGATATCTGAAGTTGGGAAGGATGCTTGGGATTCACCTCTGAAGCTTCTGCAACTGCTGCAGAAAATAAATCCAGCTACTTTTATGATTGGGCATTTTGTCTAAGTTTGTCCCAGTGCATATGTTTTCTAAAAGTAATACTTCAGGCCAGGTAAATGTATTGGAAGGAGCTGTTGGTTAAGATGGGAAGGCTTTGTAGCCCTTGAAGATCAAAAAGTATCATGCAAACAGAAGAAAGTGACAGAAAACTAAATCATGAAAAAGAAAAAGGGGGGAGGTGTTAAGGAGAAGAAGTATTTTTCTCCAGTGGACTGAGGTACCAAGCTAAATAAGGTTTTTTTAGTTCCTAGCCAGAAGAATGATACTGAGCAAGCCTCAAACCATTTTGAAGCACAGCAGCTGACTCCTATACCTTGCTTTTGTAGCAGCTCTTGTGCCTTTCCCTGTCTGGTGCCCACTTAAAGTCTTTCTGAGGTTTAAACAGGGAAGAAGGACACAGATCCTGTCACGCTATTACTAAAATAAACTTCAGACCCTGAACTCTCCCAAGACTGAAAACCTTACTGAATGCAGAGTCCTTGTGATAAGATATTTCACTTCTAAAAAATACAGCAAAAACTCCTTAATCAAATTTCTCATTATCTTGACTTGCAGGGCACATACAGTTATTGCCATTAGATCTTTTAATATATATTCATCTGTTCTGTTTGCACATGTAATCCAGTATAAACAGTGATGCTGATAAAGTACTGGCTTAACTGATGCTAAAGGAGATAATTTGGGGCAAGGCTAATAAAAGCTGAAGCCAGCATGATTAAAGAAGAAGAGAGGTGATACCTGTAACACTTATTGCCTCTGGTGCTGGCAGGCTGGAGCACTGTGGATGCACTGTACAGAGAAAGAGGAGCCAGGTGCTGTCATGGTTGCATAGGAAAGCAGGAGTGGTGTGGTTGTGACCTATCTGTCTCTTACAGGCTTCTTTTGAAAGACTATAAATTTGTCTTATTATTTGTTGAAGAAAAAGAGGAAATAGGGAGGCAAAGAAAGAAGAAGCTGTAACCATGGTGCGGGGTGACAGGCAGAAAAAAGCAAGACTATAAAAACCCAACCAACCAACCAGTGACCTCCCCCCTATATAACAGAGCTGTTGCACAACCATAGCAGGTTCTCAGCTACTGAAACTGCTGCCTCAGAGACTGATCCAGCTGTTTTTCTGTTAGAAAACAGCTGAAGAAGGAGGGCAAAACACCTCTGGGATGGGATCTGGAGCACCTGAGCCATAGTCCTCTGCTGAAGTTGTCCTAAGGATCACCCTTCAGAAAATGAAGCAACGGTTTCCTCAGCTAAAAGCTGCCTTCTGGGGGTGTTTTCTTGTCCTCACACTGCATGTTGTACTGAAAGAGGGGGTGAAAAGGGCCAAGAGAACCAAGTAACATTAGTGCCTATGTAAATAATTAAAAAATAAGATGCAGGCACCCCTTTGGTTTTCCACATTGTGTTTCCCTTCCTACAAGTGCACAAGTTACGTATAGTTATATATCGCTGAGAGGGATTATGCCACATGCCTCTTTGCCCTTGTTTCCTCTGGAGGAAAAACAGTTTTCTGTTTCAATGGTTAGAGAGCCTCCTTCTAAACTACAACCAAAATGCATGCAAGTCCTATTTATACCCATTTGTTCTAATGGCAGCACTGTCTTCTGAATTAAATAGCTCTTCTTCCCTGTTTTTTCCATCATGGTTATGTTGAAACAGAGCAGCCTCTCAGCCTTCCCTTTGCTATGGAAAACAAACTCTTTTGGTTTCCTCTCACTTGATCAGGTTTCCTTGTACCCTTGGATCAACTTAGTAACCTTCTACTGAACCGGGGATGCTCTGAAATCCTCTGTGATCCAATGCAAAGTCATTCCTACTGTCGCCTTAACAAGGCCTTAAAACAGCAAACATATTTCTCAGTCTGTACCAGAAATGCCTCACCAGACCCATTCTCTAGTTGCATTTGCCTTTTTCCATGGCTGCAGCACACTGCTGGTCAGTCATTTGGCAGGGTGTTAGTACACCCAGTCTAACTGATGAGTTCCTGGCTCGTGGCAGAAATTCTTGTTGTTATTTCTCAGTGCTTGGCTTGGCATTTTCTACTTTTTTCATACCATTTTTATTACACAAGTCTCAAAGTCATCTGTACCAGTGGTGCTTAATAGATTTGTATCCTTAGCATATGTGATCTGCGTATTCACTGTCTTTGTGATGTGGTGAACAAAAATTAATGAAAATGCTAAAGAATATCAGCTTGATCTTCAGGAGCCCCACCAGTAAATTCCTTTGAGGCCAGTATGTCTCCTTTCAGCATTGCTGATTAGATTTCTCTTTGAGCCAGCCCTGTAAGCATTTCAGAGGTCCTCTTCTAATCCATGTAATTATTCAGTCTGATGAATCCTCTCCTATGTGATACCATATCAGATGCTATTACCTAATCAGATTGTACAAACACCAGCATGACAAATTAATTAAACCTCCTGCAATTTCATGCACTGGTTCTTTCAAAGGTTTGCAGCATAGACTGTCTAGCTGCTGTAGTCTGGACCCTACATTAAGCTTACTGAGTATAGCTTCAATCCTCAGCTTTGCCTGTGTTCAACTTTGCTGTATTTCCCAAAAATATGATGAGATATTATCTTAATTTTGGAATGATGTTTGAACCATTTAAAATAATAGTAAGAGGAGGAAAATGCTCTACTTCATTGGCCTTTTTCTGAAGCATTCATCCTTACTTTTTCTTTCATGTAAGCACTGCTTGAAGATTTCTTCCCATCTTTTTGTTTTCACTGGTGCAATATGCAGGCTTGGTTGTTTACTTGATGTGGGCAAAGTATGTACCGTGGTCAGAATGCACTGGAGTATGAGCGCCAGCAGTACTCCCACAGACCTGTGCAAAGGCATCTGCAGCAGCCTGGGATTTTTTGTGAGCTGAAACCAGCAGTCCTGCTTCCCACTGACTTGGTAGCATTCCACTGTGAGATCCGCTGTTGCCTTGAAAATAAAATGTGCATCTGCAGCCAAATAGGCTTGTCAAAAGAGCAATTGCAATAGGCATGTAGCTTCTTTACTCTCATTTAACTTAGTGGTGTCCTCTTCCATTACTGCTGTTGGTAGAGGTGCAAGGGTGGGGATACCACAATGGAAAAGGGATAGAGAATTTGCCAAAGCCATACCTTGCAAGTATTTTTGGAGGTTTGAAGTCTTCAAGTCTCTTCCTCTGTAAGCCTAATGAGCCTTTTCTCGTGGAATCTTCCACACCTGTCCTCTCCCCCCCTGTTCCACATGTACCAGTGCAGCACAACTGCCTGTATGTTTCTGGGTGGTTTGCTGCGTTCCTGCTAGCAACAAATTGCTTTCCCATCACAGGCCTCCTAGTGAGTGGGCAAGCTTGGTAAATAGGCTGAATTCTGGTTTCTGAGCATTCTGGACAATTTGCTGACTTGTTACCAAATCAATAAACCTTAGTGTCCAAAAAATATTTTAATACCATGAAGCATAAAGACTTAAGACTGTGTGTACAACTTCAAAACAGAGTATCTATTCTTGCACTGACCTGGATTTTGCTTTCCTCTTTTAAAATCTATTTATTCCAAACTACTTTGTCCTGATGGGAAATCATAGTCTCCTATGGCATGATATAATGGTGACACTGAATTAACGAACAAGTGTATGATATTGTTAACATCAGGTTCTCTAGGAGCAGGAAAAAGAAGAGACTTCTGGTTAAAAGCAAATTATTTAAATGCTCGCCAATACCAATATAATTAAGGTATTTTCATCTAGGTCCACTGTAGTCTTGCTTTGCAGTTTATTAGCTTGCTGTAGGTAGACAACTCAGCCTGATACCAGAAAATTAGAAAGCCCGTTGGCAAGGGCTGCCAGAGTCACAGGGGCAGGGGCTTCTGCACAGCCTCCACCACAGCTGTGGCACCTTGGGTTGCATACAGTCATGTGTTGCAATTGTGGGTGCTTTAAGCCGCTTTTGTTGTTCTGATCTCCAGAGAAGAATGGTAATTCTAATAAGTAACTAAATAAATAAATGGTGCACAACTGTGTGAAAACACAAGAATTTAGGACAAAAAGCAAAGGCTGTTACTTAACTGAAGCGTCAAGAGTATTTCACCTAACAGCTCTAAAAAAACCATGTCCAAATCATGCAAAACATGCGACTTTTGTCATGATGGCAGGTAGCAGGATTGAGAGTCAGTAGCACACCTTAAATATATAGCCTTTGGAATATCAAAAGCAATATTAAATTCATCAAAGACAAACTTCGCATCATTACTTCATGTAGAACTGTACCATTCCTTCTTTCCATTGCTGATACAGTTTCATCTGTGTGAGTTTGTGAGGTTGGACAAGATGCAAGGGGAAGGTCTAAGAACTCATTGCACCCTTCCGTGTATTCAGGTAAGACACCTGGGGAAGCAGAAGCACTCCATGAAAACTATTCCTCAAGGTAAAAATGCTTCTTTAGTTGTAGTGAGTTCAGAGGCTACTGGATCCCTTGCATAAAATAGCATTTTATCTATATTTAACGACAATTCATGAAACATGACTTTGAAAAAGGAATCTTATGGTTTAGGTTATTATCATACCACTGGCTGTGTCAAGAAGTCCTTGTGGCTATTACGAAATTCTAACCAAAAAATACAGTGGCCTTTTTCAAAGGCCTTTACTTTTTTCTGCTTAGTTTTTTACTTTGTAGCATTTGTTTCTTTCCCAGAAATGCTTCTGACAGCATGACTTGATATTTAATGCAGCTTCATTGACACCTTTCCTCCCTCTTTCTGACTATCAGCTGGCTGCAAGGGCTACTCTTTCCCCACTGTGAGCAGCAAGGATGGTCCTGGCTGAGTGACTGCCCTATTGCTTCCCATTCCTGAGAAACGAATGCTGACTGCAGTGGATCAGAAGACTGGGGTCTACCTTCCTGCACCCTCAGCATCACTGCTAGTTTGAATTCAAGGCTGTCACTCCACCAGGTCTGTTAGGAATACCTCATGCAGGGCTGGGATGTGGTCTAGGCTGTTTGCATTGCAAGTCTCTTTACATGAGAATGAAAAATGTGCCATTTCATCCCACCACAGGACTCTGGGGTTTAGCAGACTAACTTTGGGATTTACTATCTTTGACAGTACATCATTGGAACTGCAGATCTTTCTCCAGAAATCTGAGAGCAGAGGGGGAACACTGTTCTACTAGCCCAAATTCTTGCTAGCTATAGAGAGTTGATCCTCAAATTGAGGGTCAAATAAATACCATGGCTGAAAGAGGTTCAAACTATTCTTCTTTGTCCTATGCTATTTGGGTTTCAAGATAAGGATGAAACAGAGCTTCAGCATAGAATCGTCTTTTAATTTCACAATGCCTATAATGCAAGGCTTTTCAGTTATAAATCCCCCCCAGTCTCAGGGAGAATAGGCTTAATCCACTAGATACCACTGTGACAAGCATCTGCTTCCTCAAAGGCATCTTTATTAAAAGGAATCAAGATAGTGTTCTGAGGGAAAGACATGACAAAAGCTGTGTAATAAAAAGAAATACCTTATTTTCCTTAAAGCCTTTTTATCCTTTTGAACAACAGCAGCAGCTTTGTTACTGGCTTCAAAAAAGAATTTATAGTATTTGAATATGTAATTGAGTGGGCCTGTATTTTGTTCAGAGTTAAGTCATGTAGCTAAAAATAGAAATTTAGTTTACCTGGATTTTAACTGTATTTCTTTAAGATATTGTTAATTGAGTTAAAGAATTTATTGCAGCTCAGTTACTACCATAAAATAAGATTTTGGCACTCTTGCCTGAAGTTGACAAGTTGGTCACACTGATAGTTTGAATCCTCAGCAACAGCAAGACTTTTCCTCCCCTGTAACCTCAACAAAGGATTTTCTCCAATATCAAACACTAAAATGAAGTTGGAACATAAAGTCAGGTCTTTCAAAAGGGAAACACAGAAGTAGTAAGGGAGTCGCCTCATAGGCCATGAAGTATTTCCTGTAGTTCAAAGTTTATGAAAATACAGTCCTTTTCTTATGTTTTAAGGTAATTTGGTCTCACCCCATGGCAGGGCAGGAGGTTATTTGCAGTACTTTTAAGGCTGGTTCAGCTATCTGTGATGAGACCCAAGATCTAAGAATGGCTGGAGCTCATGGGAGAGTGTGTATGTTCCTGTTCCACACCTGAGCTGGAGCTCTGGGAATGAAGCTGAGGACAGAGAGGGTGAGAAGAGGAAAGCATGACAAAGGTCTAAAGAGTCTTGAGAGCAGGCAGTGGTGAGAAGCTGTTCTCTGTAACACTGTCTACTGCACTTTGGTGAAGTATGTGATTATCTAAACAGGGTTGAATCTGTTGCTGTCAGATCAACCTGCAAAGGGCAAACCCACTGAGGTTTGTATGTTACCCACTGCCAACAGGCATAGAGGTATATTTTCCTGGGGATTGGGCTGCACAGTTCAGTAAGGGTTGAGAGTCCTGTCCTATGCTGTCATCATGGTAGAGCAGAGATTTTGGGAAATGCACTGCCCTGAGGGAAAGGCTCTTTTTGGGTCATCTAACCTTCAGGTTAGACTATTCAAGAGAGATTTCATGACACTTACTTTCAATTTCATCATTTATCATAGTCATATTTTTGCCTCTTTGGGACAAAGAATTTCAAATAGAGAGTTTTAAAATATATGTGCTGTGCAAAAATGGCTTGTGTCTTTACCACTCTGCAAGGTCTGTTCCAGGACCTCATTTCCTTAATGTCCAAAATAATTTATTTTTTAAGACCAACACAGATTAATTTGTTCCTGACGTGCACTTGGAGACTCAAGTCTGTGTATCTTCCTGGCACTTAATTCCCAGAAGTGTTGCACAGTGCCTGTGGATATCTTCATTTCAATTTTTCTACCATGCAAGTGGAAAACAGAGTTCTGTCAGGATTGCTTTGTGTTGTTGGCTTCATGCATGTAACAGTGGTTGTACTCTAGTGTTATGCACCAGCCCTACAAGAGCTTCAGTGTTGTGGTTTTAAACTAAGAGAGGGTAGATTCAAACTAGATATAAGGAAGAAATTTTTTAAAAGAGTGTGGGTGGTGAAACACTGGCACAGGTTGCCCAGAGAGGTGTTAGAAGCCCTATCCCTGGAAACATTAAAGGCCAGGCTGGACAGGGCTCTGAGCAGCCTGATCTAGTTTAAGGTGTCCCCCTGCTGCATGGGGAGTGAGATTAAATGACCTTTAAAGGTCCCTTCCAACCAAAGCATTCTATTGTTCTCTGCTTATATTTACCCCTAGATGGTATGCTCATTGAGTCCAAGCTGCTGGCCTTAGCATCATCATATTTGGGCTGTTTTGGGAGTACTTTGTGCTTTTGCGTGACTGCCGTGCAAGCCTGAACAAAGAAAGCCCAGCAGCCTCTAAAAGCTAGAGTTTCACCAGCACAGAAGCTGGAGTCTGTGCAAGTGTGATAGTGAGCATAAAATACCCAGTGCTTTCTATCTGCCCATCTCATATGCTCTAAAAAGAATCCTCCATGAATAATATTATTTTGATAGAAAACCAGTGCTTCTAGATAAACAGATTGATGAGGATATAATATGTGTGCAAAAGAGAGTTTTAAAACCTGTTAAGTCCAAAGGATGAAGCCATTAGAGCTTCTTGTGCTAGTTTTCTGAGGACCTGCAAGTACAAACAACATAAGCTATTTACACCCACAGTTTCAGGAGGCGAAGCTGAGCTGAAATGTGTCCTTTGTTTTCTGCTTTATTGTTAAGCCCTGCCAGAGTTGTCAGTAGAGTCAGGCAGTTTGGGTAGATTATCATAGAAAAATACTGTGTTTGGGTTTATGTCCCTCACTGCAAGTTTTCAAGTTTTGTCAGGACAGACTACAACTAGTTACAGAGACCATCAAGGTGTCTGTAGTAGTGTTGGTCCTTTTATTACCAATACATCCAGGGCTTTTCAAATTTTTTTCTTCTAATTTTTTCAGGTTTGTACCTTGCATTGTTTTTTGTCCTCTGGCATTGAAGATTTCAGCAAAGGATATATTGAAATTCTATTTGCTTCTGTAGACAGAGAAGTAGAGTGATGTTTTGACTGAGTACAGTAGCTTATAGGCCATACTATGTCATCAAAGCAAATCAGCCCAATTTTTCAAACCCCACAATGGCAATATTGTAACACTCAGCTTGACTCTTTCCCCCTTGGTAAGAATCTTGGCAGGATGCCCATCTGAAGCCAATTTTGTATTAAAGCAGCTCAGAGATAAATTTTAGCTGTGCTGAATTAATATTTTACCTCCTGCATACTTCTCTGCACATCAGCAAGAGGAAAGAAAAACAGCAAAAAACCACAAACACACCACAAAAAACACAAAAAAACCCCAACTACCACAAACACACAATAAATAAAAAAAACCCAGGTATATTGCATCTCCTCTGACTTTGTGGAAATAGAATGCCAAATGACTCAGAAAGCAGAACAAGACTGGTCTGGGCATGGGGGAACTGTGATGGGACGCTGTTGTCTCAGTTAAACTTCTGCATAATCTAGAGTAGTACTGTGGAAGAATGGTAGATATCTTCACTGCACTTCTTACCATTTTTGAAATCCAGGAGTGAGGAAATCTATTATTTAAAACCAGTGACTCAGACAGAGAACCTGCTAGGCAAAATTACCTGTTGCACTATAGTGTTTCAGCATCACTTTCGCTTAAGCTTCTGGGAATCCTTCAGTGGTTTTGCTGAACTGAACAAGTCAGGCTTTTGTGCTTGTATAAAACAAATGAAAATGAGCTAGTAAGTTCTAATTATGTAATTCAAGTTGAGGAGTTAGAGGGGGTGGGTTAGTAGAAAAAGTGTTCATTGCTTTTGAGAGAATCACTTGTAATAAGAGATTATTGCATCAGGTCATAAGGAGTGCAAGAATGAGAAAGGATGTCAGGAAAAATAGTTTCAAGGTTGGAGTTGTTTGGTGTAGCACCAGGCTGAGAGAACTGAGCTTATATATCATGTGTCTTGGGTGCCTTGTTGCTGAAGATGTCTGTAGGGATGCTGTTATAGAACAGGCTTGCTACAACTCCACAGGTGCTTGCAAGTCTCTTCTTCCCTGAGGAGAAGGCTACCTAGGTACTGCTTAAGGAATTCGGAGTAGAAGCATTAGCCAAGGATTTGCTGAAGATGTAACAGGATTAATTATTAGCAGGCATTTAGAGGTTACTCCAGTGAGTCCTCGGGGTTTGTATGTCCTGGTATATTTAGAAAGAATGGCTTTTTGTCCCTCTGTAACTTGCATGTTTGTTTACAAGAGGTACAGAGGAAAAGCTTGAAGCATGATAGAATTGAAGGACATTTTCCAGTTTTCCTCTTCATTATCAAATCCAGGACAGACAGAGCGTACCCAGCCTGATTGCATTTCAGATTAATTAGCATTATACCTGTATGTCCCTTAGCACGGAAAGCCATTTATTATCTGTGATTCTGTGAAGTAGCAATTAGGATATAGCTGCCATAAGATCACGTCACATAACCAACAGTAATCAGGTTCTGCCATGGCGTCCCACTCTTCTAGGTCAGAGAAGGCATTTTCAGCCTTACTTGTGGAGAAATGTTACTGTGCTTTCCCTTGTGAAAGGTAGAGGGGTTCAAAAAGAGTGCATGAATTCAAGAGAAATTTCCCAGTTATCTGGTCCATAGATTGACCACCTGGAAGAACCCATGTGCAGTAATTTCAGAGTGAGTTGTCTTGTTGACTTCATCTCATTGGGTACCAAGAGAACCAGTCAAGCTATTTTTAAAAGGAAATGTTAGCCAGTCCTGTCAACACCACCTGCAAGAACTGGAAGAGAAGTTCAGGGCTCTCAGACATAGGCTAGAGGCATAGAGGATTAGATTTTCTCAGAGAAGAAATTTACTTTGGAGAAAATCTACTCATTCTCCTTTCTGTCTTTCTACACTGCCAAGACTTTACCACCCACTTCCCATTTATTTTAAACAGATACATTAGGTCAGGTTCTAGAGGCAGAATTACTGGTTTAGTGAGACCATTACTTTCTGCAGGTATTGAAGTATTGGAAAGTGCTGTCATCACTGGAACTGCTTCAAAGCATGTTTTGCAATAAATTCACCAGCCCTAGAGAAAGGAAATCGCTGTCACTCTCCACAGTTTGTTTCCAATTTGACTGAATTACTTTAGTTTCATCCTAATAAAGCTGGTCCAAAGCTTAAGAATGTAAGGGAAAGAAAAACAGATAGGAATGGAAGGTTTTCCTACTGGTGTTATGGATGTTGTTTACGATGGGTGTTTCCAGTAGTGGAAACACCGTGTTTGTATTTAGACTGGTGATCTGGGTGCCCTCTTATTTGTCTCTTTTAAGCAATTAAGACATGAGCTAATCTGGCAGCTCTACACTTGCAGTTGCAGGCACTCATACCTAACAAATTCAGCTTTGTGTAGCCCAAACTGTGTTTTGCCTCGCTGGCAGCATGCTGGAGGGAACAGCTGCTTAATGATGGACCTTAACCAGCCTTGCTCCCTGCTCCTGACACAACAGCTGTTGAAAATCACAGAGCTCAAATATGTTCTGCTTTGCTGAAGTTGGGCAAAGCCCTAGAAGGTAAGTAATAAGTTCATGCTAGGCCACATGGGGAGGTAAATGCTTTATGAGGAAGTTAATGGACAGCAGTTAATGGCTAAGTACACATAAAGGCAGGGCCGTACTACACGTTCAGGGACAGCTGGGCAAGCTCCCACTTCTCAAGTCAGGCACAGAAGCCTTACTTAATGGTTATGTGTTTTTGTAATCATAGTAGCTTTGACATGTACTTTATAGATTGCTATCTTTTTTTTTTTGATATAGTGCAATACTGAGGAGGATGAAAGACCAAAATGCTGTTATTTGCCTTTCTTCTTCCTAAGACCAGCCATGTGACAAGTCAAGAATTTTGTGTTTGCACAGCAGGCTTCTTCATTCTCCTGTCTGCAGTGAGAGGGAGAAAACATTTACCCAAGCTGAATGAATAAAACTTGCAGACACTTGCTTTAGTTTGCTTTAGCTTTTCATCATGTACAAGAAATGGTTGTTAAATGGCAGAGACTCAGTTGCTGTATTTTGCCTAGCAGACATGTATGATGATACTTCCAGGGAGCTCTGCATGACGAGGGGAGCTCCACTGACAACAGAGGGGTTGCAGTTTGCAGGCTGCACTTACTTTGATCTGCTGCTAGATCCCGATGAACTACACTGGGAGAGGGAGAGAGCAAAGGGCAGATAATGAAAGTTAACCACCCCCTAATTCTGACATTTTCAACTTCTGAGTAACTAACGTGCACTTTAGTGACATCTGAAAATGGTTTAAGGAAAAACACTTTTCGCACAGTGAGTCCTCCTTTTTGGTCCCATCCTGCCCATTGTCACTGAGGCTGAACTTCACCATCTTCTGCAATCTAAACAGCCTAGGCATCTACCACGGAACTAAGTGTCTCAAGGATTTATTCTCCAAAATAATTAGCTGCTGATTTAAGAGGAGTTTTGCCTCCCAGGACATCCATTTTGGGAGGCTTCCACTTCTTTGTTACACTAAATCCCAAAATACCTGTTTGCATGGCTGTTACTTTCCACAAAGTAACCTAAGTCTCTCAGATGACTACCAGTTCTGGCTGTGGCAAAATTAGTAACTCTTAAATGGTAGCAGCAGTAGGGTAATCTGTAAAGCAGCCATGAAGTGGTAGGATAACACATGAGAGGATACTAAAATATTTTTGCTGCAGTATTGATAGCCTTGAATTTGACTGTTGGTACTCACAAAGTTTGTTGGGTGTAATTATCATGTGCCTTAAATTCCACGTGGAAGGGGAATTGAGAGGAAGTGCCAATTATTCGTCTTCCAAGTAGGAGGAGGTGAGATCTTAATCACTAACAAAGAGTGGAAAGTGTACAGTAATAAGAGAGCTGAAGCAATAGAAGTAAATTTTACAGATCTGGCCTCCAGGGTCCTTTCCACAAGAGCCAAGATAGGAGAATAAACCACTTCACTACTCCAGGATGAAAGAAGTCTTAGCTGTGACTTCAGTGTGTGGAAAGAGAAATACCTTCCCTTTTTGCTTTGAGTGAATGGCACAGGTAGTGTTTCCTTGTCTCCTGGTACCTTAAGGACTTCAATCTATATGGTCTCTATTGTATAGTGTTTGACCTTCACTGTTCAAAGCTTAATGGCCAGGAGCACAGATGAAATGTAGACAGGATCTGTGCAGTTAAAATAGTTTAGTAAATTCTTCTGAACCTGTGCAACTCATATTTTGCAGATGCTTGGCCAAGTTTTGGTCTGTTTTGAAGGCACTTTTGATAGCCTCTGCCAAATTTCTGAAGTTTTCAACAAATGCTATGTGCATTAAGATATTTTTAACATTAAAAGTTTAAGGAAAATGGTTTAAAGAATCTATAAAGCCAGGGACAAACTTCATTAATTTCCCCTATTCTTGGAATTGACAAAACTATTTTTGCAGATATGTTAAAGTCAATTTATTTTAATACTTTTTT
This sequence comes from Galbula dea, assembly GCA_013399015.1. NCBI lineage: Eukaryota > Metazoa > Chordata > Aves > Piciformes > Galbulidae > Galbula > Galbula dea. The sequence continues at coordinate 472,219 of VWZX01009446.1, forward strand.
TTTAATTTGGTTCTTGGCCTGGGCTGATTTTTTAAGGGGAGAAAATGGTCTTAAACTAGATACAGGATCTTGTAATTGGGAGTGTCAGGTGATGTTATGTGAAAAAATACCACTTGAGAGAACTACTTATGAGAAAACAAAAGCCTGGCTTCATATGTAATGCACAATCCTATATATGGAAAAGCAAATAACAGTGGAGCAGGAAGGGTGAAAATCGGAAAGCAAGCAGAGCTAAATAATTTCTTGCTATGAGGTGAAAACGTAGGTGAGTTGTCAAGAAGGTGCTGAAACTGAGAAGTGATGTAGAGCAGGTCTTTGAAGCAGCAAGGAGAAGGGGTACAGAGCAGTGAAGCAAGAGATCCTTCAGGAAAGGAAGGGAAATGTGGGAAATGGAGATTCAGGCTGATGATAGCAGCTGGCAGGAGAGTGCATTTTAATGTGCAAGGGAAATGGTTGTGGATCTTCAAATGCCAGTTCTGGTTACATGTTAAATTTCAGGGTGAGGGTGGCCTCTCAGAGTGGTTGCCCAGGGAAGGTGTGGCAACTCCTCCACAACCATCTCCCAGACATTCAGACCTGGGCAGTGCTCTAAGCTGGACTCCAAGGACCCCTTCCAACCCAAAACTTTCTGTGTGCCTTGGAGCCTGGTGAGAAGGTGTGATCATGGAGAAAGTGGCCAACTCCATTTCAGGAGGAGAGAGCCACAAGGAGTGTTTCATCAGAAACTGAGTTAATGCTAATACAAAGGCCGTATGCCAGAGTTGTGAGAGATGACAGGTATGAGACTTATTTAAATTAAATTTTCTGTGTGCATACAAACAAGTCTTATAGCAGTCCTTGCAGAGATTTAATCTATAAGCATGAGAAAATGTGATTTTATGAAATATGCAACTGATAGTAAATCAGCTTAGTTTTTACTAAAATAATTTTTTTAACGTGAGGAAGAGAGAAGAGCCTGCTTTTATGGGAAATGAAAAACAAAAGGAGCAGTGCTGCAGAGATACTGTATCACTTGTTTTGTGTGTAGAAGCATCTGATAAGCATTTGTATCCACCTCAGTGTTTTCTAGCACTTAAAAGTAATCAAAACGGAATTTGTTGAAGAAATGATAGCTACTCCACAGGGCATTTTTAAGAGACAGGGAGCCAGCCTTCTCCTGGTTTTTTGTGTCTCAGTTTTTCTCTCATTTTTATTTGTCTATACTCATAGACTTAGAAACAGAAATACCTTTTGAGAGAAAATGAGTCTCTGGCCTCCACATGAAGAAAATCTGAAGATAAGTAGCTTCAGCCTGGAGTTTGCCATAGTTTGTAATGTAATGACAAAGGCTTCTCACCTTTGTGGATGAGCTCCAGGGAAACCTGAATGAAAAGCTCACACATTGCTTTGAAAGCAAAGCATTCTCTTGTGAGTTTCACCTTAAATACATTTTAGGCAGTTGTTAGCATCAACCAGAGGATAGAAGGGAAGTCATAATCCAGGGGAATATCTCTGACATGTTGATTTTGCTTCTGCCCTGTGCCCCTAAAAACACTGCCTGCCTAAAAAAGGCTAGGAAAAGTTAATGGTTATGGTCTTACCTCAGGGTTTCTCCACTGCTGTCAGTGGAAGTGGTTGTGGTTTAGGTCTCCTTTGTACAGATGTAAGCTGTCCCCATTCGGTAGACACTATGCAGGGAATGTGTCCTGAAGGGCTTCCCATTGTGATTGCTTGTAGCTGTCTTGGCTTCAGGATGAGTGTTCTCCACGTCCCATCGGGATGTAGCCACCTGCAGCAACTGAGTCACCTCTCCCAAGATTGCTCCCTATCATAAATATTCTGGCACGTTGTCAAATCTAGTTTTAAATGAGGCATATTTTGGCTTCACTGAGTCTGGTTTCTTTGCTGTGGTCCTGTGCCATTATCTTCTGTAATCTCTTATGTTTTTTTGTATTATCCTCTGCCTTGTGCTGGTTGTTGTTCCTGAATCTACACACAGGCAGTAGATGCCCTAGGGTAGTAGGTGCGTTAGCTACTCATCCAGCTCCCTGAGACATCCTTCTCTGCCTTGGTTCTTGCAGTGGGAAGGATTTCCCATTTTCACTGGCTGCACTATTGCGCTGCTGCCCTCGTTATTCCTATGCCTCCTGGCAGTACCTGTTAAAAAGTGCTGTTCCCTGATGTATCCCAGGTCAAGTGAAAGCTGTGAGTGCTCTAAAATGTGTTATTTTGGATTTAGAGTGTTATTTAAACTTCTCCCAGGACACATTTTCATACAGCCTCAATATTGGATAGTGAGTGAATGGTGTGAAGTAAAACTGAGGCATTTCAGGTAGGAGTAGGAATCTTGGAAAAATGTTCATTTTTGCTTTTCATTGCTGCTCAGGAAGATGAATGAGGAAAAAAATGCTACTGTTTGCATTCTAGTTTTCACACCATATTATTTGTTTTACAATGTATATGGGATTTTTTTCTAGGCTGTATTCTCATAACTTAAGCAGGCAGAGTAAAGTTGATTGATATTTTTGTACACTAATATTTTTAAGATAAAACCATGACACCTGCCCTGCATTTGCAGTTTCTTTTGAATTACAAAGCAGCAAGAGTCAGAAGAATTACAGCTTTCATCTTCAGGGCAATCCTAATGCTCTTCCAAGGGTGGCTTCACCAGAGAAGGGCCATAGGAGTGCTGACAGGGGTGTCTAGATATCCTTCTCTCAGGATGGGCCTCTCTTCTTCTTTCAGATCAGGATTCAGGGGTGTGATCTCTTGCTGAGGATTGTCACTGGGTAGAATCAATGTCAGTACTTGCAGCACTGTGGACAGGGGTGACTAGCTGTTCTCTTGCAGCCAGCTTTAGTAAGGGAGCTGGGGGGTTGTAGAGTGTTTTAATAATGAGCTAATAGGAATTGTCCTCAGATGCCATTTCAGTCATCTAACACATGATCTGCAACAGATGCTGACCAGAAATCAGAGGTATTGACTTAGGGTAAAAACATTGCAAAATAAAACAAAACAAACCCCAAAACAAAACAAGGCCCAAAACAATGAACACTCCTCAGTCATCATTTTCAAGCTACAAGGTCCAACTCTTTCTGCCTCTTCAGGGCTGTTTCTTCATACACTAAGTTTGGTCAATCTTCTTGAGCCAGAATAAATGGCATGTGATGTTTTTATCCCATTTTCTTCCACTTCTCTTCTTGTGTCCATGAAAGTCTTATACAGACCTGTGTCAGAGCATTAACTAGTTATTTCCCTCAAAATGCCTACCAGTGGCTCCTGCCTTTACGAGAAACTCAGTCACAGGCAGAGATGCAGATCCGATAAAGCTCAGGTAGCACCAACACAGTGGTCTGATTATGCCATGCTTACAGAGCATCAGATCTGCCAGGTGTCCTTCTGGCAGTGCAGTGCAGTTCCTGCAGTGGTGACAGGAGGAGGTAGAACAGCCAGAGCCAGTTGGTACATTTGATACTGAAGATCTCAAAGTGACAGGATTTAGTAAAAGAAAACTCAGCCAACAGTCGTCAGGAGAGAGATTATTTGACACGGGAGAAAGACTGTCCCCTGCGTCAGCTTGCTCTTTAACTGGATGCTTTGGCTTTCTGCAGTTTTCTTAAGGGAGGGCAGATAGGAAGAAAGAGGCAGGGGGAGGGGGAACATGATACAAATGATTGCTGAACTGAACATACATTTGGCCAAGTTACTGACAGAACAGAGCAGGGGGTTTTGTGTCAGTCTTAGGTAGATAACTAGATTGAACAGATTTGAAAACATCTCAGGCAGAATCCCTGCTTCAAACAAGCCATAGGAACACGCCAGTTTCCACTAGGTCACAGTCTACTTTTCCAGGATAAGCAAAACTGAGGACTGACAAGAGCTACATTTCTTGGATTTTACTTGCTTTTATTTGTAACACATGCACTGGTCATGTATTGACTGCATAGTCAATGGTTAACTTCAAATGAGGTAGAAAATGCGCCCTTCCAGTTAGATACAGACTATTGAAATTCTGTGCAGTATGTAGGAAATAAAACATCTTTATAAGTAGAAAAAAGCTTATACAATAGGTGTGGCTTTCTCAGTGGATTTTTAAATGTTTTTATATGTCTAATCCTATCCAAAATAGAACATCAGTCACCCTGTAGTGTCTGGGAGAGAAGGATCATGTCAGAAATGGTCAAACTCTGTAGAACCAGCTTAAGAGATGGACTTTGAATTTTTGGCAGTGGAGGTGTGTAGCTGTAGATTGGAACCAAACCTTTTTTGCCAACACTAATGAATAGTGCTGAAAGCTCATGCAAAATAGAACAAGCTAGACCTTTGCCATTTTTCTCACAGTTGTTGCTTTTTAAATCACTGCTTTTGCTTGCAAAAGTTTCTTGTATTCATCCATTATGCATGCCCTTGAAATCTGATAGAGGTCTCGTGTTCCTTCTAAGAGCATGAAGCCAGCTGCAGTACCCCATTGTAAAGATGTGGCTACTGGCTTGAAATGTCATTAAGTGTGTTATTTGGCTTTTCTCTGACTTGAATCTTTCGGATGGGAATTTAAAAATGCTAGTCCTCTCTGATTTTAGTGAACATTAGAGACAGCACAAAATTATTTATAAGAAAAGGTTCAGAAGGTTGTTACTGGGTTCCTCTGTTAAAGATTTCATTTTTCTAGTGATAACATAATGTGTTATAGAAGACATTGCATAGAAATAGGTGTAGATCTTGCTGCCTGCCTTTTTGAAGAAGTGTTTTAGGAATATGACTTACTTCAACTAACATGTTTATATACCTACCAGATTGTGCTCAGCCTGGAAGTATTCTGTGCCTTTTCCTTTTCTTTCTAAAAGAAGGGTCAGCAATGTTGATGGCTTTGTTTTAATTGTGTTTGATGAATAGCAATTTGCTGTGACATTTTCACCTGCTACTGTATTACATTAGCTGTTCATGAAAAACTCAGGAGAAGATGCCATCACGAATACACCTTTCTTTTGGCATCTGATTTTCATAGTTCTCCCTTCATGTTTGGTGTGAATAAGCCAGATGAAAGTAGGATATGTGAAAGATGTATGATCAAGCTAACTTCTTGTATTAAATATTGTCATTATTATTATGACTGCCTAGTTCTATGTGATTTCATTGACAAGCCAGACAGATCTTTGTGGAGATGTGATGTGTTGTGTGTGAAGCAAATGTGGAATACAGATACTGCTGACAAAGATTTGTTACTGATTTTTGTTCACAAAAAGCGTACAAAAGAGAATCAGATAAAAACAAGATGGGATCTTGCCCTTGTTTATCTTTTTCTTCCTTTATGAGAGATTTAATTGGAAATCTAAGAGGAAAACAGACTGGAAGATTGCCAACTGCATGGGTGGAGTGCTATGAAAAGTCATATTGCACCCCAAAGCAGCTTTATCAAGTATCTGGGATTTCTTGTGCATTTAGCATATAAAATATATCAGCAGCTTAAGTAGCAAAAATATTCAAAGGCACGTGGGGTAGAAAAGCTACCCAGGTTCTCATACAGTGTTTGGAATTTGAGGACAAAGAACCTTTTGCATTGTTGTCTTAAAGTAAGAGAGGAAAAAGAATGCTGCAGAAGCTAAACCATCTGTACACAGCCCTATTGATTGTTCATTTCCTAAGGATCTTTATGAAGAAGCATTTAAGAGGATTGCTTTTTCAGGGTGATTCTCTGGAGTATTTCATCATGTCAGCCAGCTGTTCCACAGGAGTATAAATTAACAGCAACGTGCCTCTTACAGAGGTCCTTCTTGGCTTTTACCAGTTTACCTTACCTGGTACACGTTGTGTCTCTGAGGAAAACGACATAGAAGTATCTACTTGGCTGTCATTTCTTCATACAGAAGAGATCAGAGTTCATCCTGTAAAACCAGAAATTGAGAGAAAGAGGAGAGTTCTCAGGTCTTTCTGTTTGTCCTACTTAGGTGGAAAACTGAAGTTACCCTTGGGCCAAAGTCGCACAGAACAAGTTTCACTGGCTTGAGGACTGTGCTCAGCAAAGATTTGTCTTTCTTCAAAGGGATCATAGTACCATGGCTCTTGACAGAATGTGGTTTCTTAAAACCATGTTTATCCCAAGGACCTTGTCAGAAGCATATTTCCATCCTCCACAGTCCAGTAGTTGTCCAGAGCAGGAAGGAAGCACTTGTGCTTGTGAAACAGTGCTAGAAATAATTCAGCTGCTTACATGTGACAAAAAGCTTTTAAACCAGGCTACCTGAAATTGGTTAGGTGTTTCACTTTAAATTGAAGCTGCCAGAAATACTTCACTGTTGACAAAAGAGAAAAGGGGGGAAAAGCCATGATCAAGGAACCCTCTGTATGACATAATCTAAGACTATTTGCCTGTTACTGAGAACAGCAACAGGGAGATTCAACATCTTTAGGAAGCTTGAAAAAAAAGATTATAACTCTGTGTACACCTTCATGTCAATTACAACATCACCATAAGCATCATCACAAAAAACAGCTAAACTAGACTATCCATTTCAGAGGTCACAGTCTTTTTCCACAAATTGAGGACAGTTTTATGCACCCACTAGTAGATTTGGCATCTGCAGTTTAAGTTGAACTCTTACCAATGCAATAGATTGAATTATCTGTACCCCAGAAAAGGCTGCATATAGCAACTGCGAATGTTCCTTATATAGCACATTTGGACCTTTAGATGTTCAGGTCAGGGCATATTGCAAGAAAGAGATTTGGCAGATATCAAGGATGGAGTAGTTGGTATTTCTGCAGCTTTTTGCTGTGTAGACAGTGCAGCTCTAGTTAAAAAAGTTAAGCATGTCGCACAGAAAGAGTGGAAAAGAGCAGTAGGAAAAATGCTTATTTCTACTATGGGGATGCAGTATCTTTCGAAGTCAATGGGAATTGCTTGTTTATATGGTCTATTCTGGTGTGCTGTTGTGGGCTGCAGGGGCCAGGCTCCTACAGAGAGGAGGCTGGACAAGGCTGAGGTCAGTTTCTCACAAGAAGATAGGTAGCCTGAGAGAGAAGGTGGGAGTCAGCTAACCAGGAGCTTTGCAGTTGGTACACAGAGGCCCACAGTCTTGGCATGTCGCCCCCTCCACAGAGCTTACAGCATCAGTCTTATCACATTCACATGTCTTTGTAGTGTACTGTTTTTATCCCATTTATGGTAGTTGTTTTTACCTAGTAAGTGTTGCTTCTTAATTGGTCAGTATAATTTGTATATGTAAGTGTCACTTGCTAATTCATCAGTATACTGTGTGTATGGAGGTGTTAGTTACTAATTGGTCAGTGCCCTTTCTGTATGAAGGTAGTTGGTCATTATCCTTTCTGTAAAAGTATAAAAGTAGTGTTGCCACTAATAAAATTGCTATCTGCTGGCTACCTCCTGGTGCTATCTCCATATTGTGTCCGTCCCTACTAATGACAGTCTATTACAGACTATTTGAAATGGAAGGACTTCATTCACCATGGTTACCTGATGATAATCTGCCTGGTTTCTTCATTCAGAAAAAGCAGTACTGAAACTGCTGTGCAGGTGGACAGACTGAGATTTGGAGGATGGGCTTGTGAGACATTCCTGATTGGCATCATTGCCATAGCATTGTCAGCACACATCAGCTGTAACCCATAGGAACTAAATACTTGTGGAAACAAGTCATAATTCATCCTTCATGCTTTTTGAATCTAATCTTGTTTTAACAGTTTGCTGGGTGTACCAGATGATTGATGCTGTCATATTGCAGATAAAATCTGCCATTCTATCATTTTTATTCAGTATTTTTAAAGTTTTGTAGTGCAAGCTGGAATCTGAAGCAATTTACACATTTTTTCTATGGTTCACCTTAGTTCTAAAAATAATCAATCTAATTCTCAGTGATTCATCAGCAGACATTTCATAAATATGGACCTAGAATGAATTAGTAGCTTAGTCGAACCTGAATATGTCCTGAAACACGTGCTGTATTACTTTTTAAATATTTGACAAGGAGATAGTAATTAATATAGGATCACAACCTTGTGAAATACGTGAAAGAAGTTACATTTGGTCACATGCATATTTGGCCTAATTTCATAATAAACATCATAGGATAATATCACATGTTCACAGCAGTTACATGGGATGTAGTAAAAAGCTCATTACACTGGAAAAAAGTTTGATCTCCTGAAATTTCAGCGTATGATAATGTCAGAGTTCTTACCTGTAAAGCTGAACTGCAAGGACTGTGCTTTGTTCAGTTTAGGACTAAGACCTCAAAGCAGCATTTAAACGGTCTCGTATCATCCATAATTATTAGCAGGTCATAAAATTACTCTAAAAAGGAAAGAGACTTCTGGTATAGTAGCAATTCCATTATATACTTCAGAAATAGATGTTTACCTTATCTTCAAGTATACTTGACTTGATTTACTGTCTGTATGAAATTGTAAAGTTGCCTGTGCCACAAGTCACAGGTTACTGCTGCTGAACCCAGAGAAATAAGGTCCATCTCGAGGTGAAAACAGTGAGAGCTGAACTTGCTTGTTCCTTCAGGAACCAGCTGGCAGAAGATTGGTTTTGGTATGCTTCCACACGTGCCACATTATTTGTTCTTTCTGTGTTTCAACAGGCCTTGAATAGGGGAATCGCTGCTGTCAAGGAAGATGCTGTGGAAATGCTGGCCAGCTATGGGCTGGCATACTCCCTGATGAAGTTTTTCACGGGTCCAATGAGTGACTTCAAAAATGTAGGTCTGGTGTTTGTGAACAGCAAACGAGACAGGACCAAAGCAGTTTTGTGCATGGTTGTGGCTGGTGCTGTAGCTGCTATATTTCATACCTTAATAGGTAAGATCCCTTCATGTCTAATTAATGTGTTCTAATTTGCTTCACTCGCCTGTTCTTCAGACTGATTGTTCTGTAGGTTTAAAATTTCATTTAAAAGTGCAACAGGACATGCAAAAGAGATAAAATTTCTTGGGCTGGTATCATGCCCATCTATGTAATTTTTATTACTTTTTAAACAAGTTGTTAAGTTGAAGATTCCACCCCCAGGGTTCTCCTCCCTGGCAGCAGAACATGCTGCTGATCTCTTTCAGTCAGGCATGTCAGTAAAACTTTGGCAAGACTGACAGATTGCATGAAGTCTTACTGTTAGGTAATGGTGATAACTAGCAGTATCTGCCCAGGTTGGTTTAGCAGGATTTCAAGGTGAGCTTTGCAGAGCCGTTTGTCAGAACTTGGTGGCATTGTTGTTGTAATCTCCCTTTGCTACTTATCTCACAGTACAAAACTCTTAATCAAGTAGGTACCAGCATTCTCATTTAAGTATCAGTTATTGCTCTCTAATAATGCTAGTCATCATCTGCTTTTGTTGAATAATTCATCTGTAAGAGAAGTAGTTAACTATGCCAAACTGAGACCAGCTCCCTGAGTGTATTCTGAAGCAAAGAAAATACACGAGCAGATATGAACTGAACACAAAAGTAAGGCAGCCACAGGATATTGCCAGTTTCTGAGAGCCTGGAGAAACGGGATATTAACCCAAGCACCAGCCACAGCAATAAAAAGCCATGTGACTTGGAAGACTTTAACTTCATCCTCTCCAAGAACTACACCAGATTCTCTGCACCTTCTGGCTCATTCCACAGAGCCGAAACCTCTGCACCTCAGCAGCGAGGAACAGGAGACGCTGGGGAAAGAAAAAGAGAGTGCATTGCATTCAACAGGTAAGATGCTAACACCTAGGAGTTCTAAGGGATGGGAGGAGGGAGGTAATGCAGCAGCATATGGAGGCATGTGTTGATCGACAGGCAGTAGAACTGAGTTGGATGACTGGCAGCGGGGGATCATTCTGTCGCAGGAAGATGAGAAATGCGACTGTGATGGCAATATCCAGAATTTTCGTGAAGCTACAGAGTGGCCTGGAAGGAAGGCACCATTCATTATCAGGCTGTTAGAATCTCAAGAGCAGCATGTGCTGCTGGTCAGCGTATAGAGTAGAACAGAAGTAGACTAGACTAGACTAGACTAGAGTAAGACAAGACTATTTCAGTTCCTGGCTAAGTAGGTACAAGAACCACCTAGTGAATATGAATTCCCCCTGCTCTTATCCTTCAAGAGGCTGCCAGCTATATTCACCAACTTTATGTGCCTCCCAAGCACTCCAGTTTGTTTTACTATCATGTCTCTTGTTCCATCACTGATACTGCAGCCCTGTGCTGTTTACCTTTATTCCATGTTACAATCATAATAAATGCTTACAGTAATAGCTCACTAGCCATGCTAGCTCTGTGTCAGGGATAAACTATTGCTAATTCTGTAAGCTGAATCCAGGCATTCAATTTAATTTAATTGACAGGAATCAGTTGGTTACTTCTTCAATATGTTTATAGTTGAGGCTGCTTTAATGAGTCACTTTTATAAACTTTGGGCCATTTGTATGTTTGGCTTTCATGTTTCTTGGCTTGGAATGTTGCTTCAGCCCCCAGAGATGCTGTTCTAGTTGTTCACTTGTTTTCCTGCCAGTGCCGGTCAAAGTTTTTGGCTTTGCCAGCTGGATAAAGAAAAATTTTCTAGTCCACCAGCATTTTATTTTAAGCTAAAGTAGATTTTAAGAAAATGTGAAGTATAACTATAAAATTTTCAGGTGACAGACATAGCTGAATTTTCTATGTGAGACTTCTTATTGAAGGGAAGTTTTTTGGAAACTATACCAGCTAAGTTTCTTGCCTTTGTGTGGAGGTAGAGCCCCACCAAGTTTAGAACCATTGAAATGCCTTCTTTGCAGATATTGGTAAAATAAGAAGTAAAAAGACTGTATTTACCATGTTTTAAAGTCTCGAATTAATGGGCTTCACACAGTCTTTGAGCTGCTTATGGTGGCAGACTGCAAAATATTTTTTAATATTTTAACTTGTCTATGCCTGAAAGTATGCAAAGGCCACAGCAGAGCCTGGCAGATTGCCCAAGAGATTGGAGTTAGTCAGATTCTAGCACCAACTGCCTGGGTGATGTTGCCAAGTTTTATGTTCCAAGTTTCCTTTGAACCTGTTTCAAACCCTGATTATTCTTCTCTGACCCACAGATGCACAACCTGCCTTGCAAGAGGAAGAAGAGTCCAGTGACAGACAGGCAGCTTCCTAGGACCTCCAGCTGCAAGCCTGTCACAGGCTATCTACAGGAGACACAATTACAGGTTGCTGATGCTTGGCAGATGAGAAAGAGAATAGCACTCAGGGGAATGAATTTCTTCCACATGCCATGTGTGTGGGACTGAGGAAGATGACATGACTGTCTGCTGTGGACTGTTGAAGCAAGGAACAGGGAACAAAAAGCCCAAGGAAATAAGGAGTACCAAAAGTCAGAAAGAAGAAAGCAAGTGGTGGTAGAAACATGGTGACCACAAATGAATCACATTTCCAACTGCAATAGAGACTATTTGCAGTCTGCACACACAACTCCTCACAAACAGGAGCCTCTACTTATTTAAAATAACAAACCAGATCATTTTACCCACCTGACTCATGCTTCATTTCTTCAGCACCAGCTACCCACGACTGCCTCCCCACTGGGCCTAGCACAATCCTCTGTGGGAATGACTGGCTGAGCCAAAACACTCAAACTCACACTTGCAATCTCTGAGTCCCTAACTCATCACCCCACCACATTTCCATGAATGTCCACAAAGTCCTCACCAACAGTTCCTATCACTTCACTGTTCAGGTAGCATTCAGAGAATTACAGAATGTTAGGAGTTGGAAGGGACTTCGAAAGATCATCTAGTCCAACCCCCCTGCCAGAGCAGGATTCCCTAGACCAGCTCACACAGAAGCGTGTCCAGACGGGTTTTGAATATCTCCATAGAAGGAGACGCCACAACCTCTCTGGGCAGCCTGTGCCAGCGCTAAGAACCAAGAAACAAGTTGACCTTGACCAAAGGGATTTGAAACCGTACTCTCATCCCTCTTATAATGCTGCTTCAAACCTTGATCATTACAGTAGTCCTTGATTTGCTGTTTCAGTTTCTTCCCTTTTGCTCTTTTGGGAGCAGCTATTGCCACCGTTTAGCGTTTTCTGGTGGAAAGTTCACTATGCAACCAAGGTCTAAAACATCTCATTATTTCAGAGATTGGCTTTTGGTGGGAATATTGGGCTGCATGAGAAGAGATTCAAGATGCTAGGCCTATCTATGCATATTTTTGACATCTTACTAAATTGCCAGTTTGACAGAGGAGAGAAATAATTTATATAACATTATGCTAAGATAATGCATTTCATGGTATTGCTGATAAGCCTTCCATACTCCTGGCCCTTTTAACACCAGTGTCATAAATAAGACATGCACATTTTTTGTTGTCAATAAAACAGCATTATTTAGCCTTTCACTAGTCTACTGACAAATAGTGTATTGAGAAAGTTTATTTCCTTTTGCATATTAATATTACTTTCCACAACTCTCTGAGGTTCCAGAAATGGCAAAGCAGAAGTTACTTTGGGGAAGCATCCTCTTTTTTTAAGTAGACATTCTTAACTGATGCCTAGCACAGCTGAGTAAAAAGTTCATGATGGAGCATTTGCATTCACCACAAAGAAAAGGTTGGAACTTTAGTAACCAGGCAGACCTATAGCAGACAGGATGGTCAAAACACACAAGTGATTTGTTTTGTGCCAGGCTAACAGGCATGGCCCACTCCAGGCACAGATTGTACAGAATCACAGAATCAGAGAATTATTTTGGATGGAAGAGATCTTTCAGATCATCGAGTCCTACTGTTAACCAGCACTACCAGGTCACCACTAAATCGTGTTAGAGACCCAAAACTGAACCCAGGATTCCAGGTGTGGCCTCCCCATACAGGGGCAGACTTTAGCAGTTGCTGATTCTCTTGAACTTTCCACATGGATGATCACTGCATATGCATGAAAGATCTGCATAAGAAGCAAGACATAGTGGTAATCTCACCAATTCCAGTGGAACACGACTGGAATGTTACAGAGACTAGGAGTTACAGAGTGGCTTATGACAACCTGAGTTATTTTTTCCAGTCTTGTTCCAGCATGCCCACTGTACAAGCTTGTACTAAACATTTTACCCTGAAAAAAGATGATAGCACAAGAACACAAATGAGAATATAATCCAGGCTTGCTTTTATTTCTTTCTAAAAGATGATAAAAATGAGCCTACTTCAGCATCTTCAAATGGCCATTGCTAAAGCAGTACCATGCTTACTCAGCTTTGCTAGCCCTTCTTCCCCAGCAGGGGCAGTTTCTTATCAGCAAGGTATTCAGGGCAAAGGAAGAAAGAGGAATCTTAATGACTAAAGCATTTGTGGAGTTTAGAATAGCAGTGGTAGTTTTTTAGTTAGAACAGGCTAATTTGAAGACATGAAATGTTGGCCTGCCTGAAGATATTTCAGAGACCGATGGTTATTGATAGATTTGGGAAAATCAACTAATGCAATTTTGAAACTAGAGCTGAGCACAGAAAAAGATGATTGCAGTAATCAGTCTGCATTGGGATGCTCCTAAGCTGTCTTTTTAAAAAATCATTTATTGCTATAAAGAAAAAAATCACAAAGCCTAAAACACTCTGATCATCTGAGCTTTCACAAGGTGGATACAGACTTTTGCTTCTACTTTAAATCAGGTGTACTTTGTGTCACCTACAAATGAAGATTTGCCTTTTTTTTTTTCCCCCTCCTATCTGCCTAAGTCACATACCTGAGGAAACTCCTGACTAGCACCAAGTTTTGGCCATGTGAACCATCTTTCTGACAAGCAACAGAATAGATTTGTACTTCTCAAGTCTGCAAGTTCATTTTTAAAATTGACAGCAAAGTATGAAGATGGAGTGTTATCTTAAAAGAAGAGACTTTAACCCAAAAACATAGTTGGATTTTTTTTCCTCCATGAAAGCTAATATTGACATATGTAGCTCTGAGTCTCAAAGTAAATGATATCACTTCCTATGAGGATTTATTTTTGTTTTATTTATGATACAAGTATAACATGTTGGGAAGTAGACAGCTCCAAAATGACCACAGTATAGCTACACTTAAGTTTGAGTCTGCTGGCATCATTAATGGATCACTAATCCATAGACATACCAAAATAAATGAGGTATTAGAGGAGAGCAAACAGGCAGCTTGTCTTGGAGTTGGACTTCTCTGTTTCGGTTGAAATGATGCAGGGAATGAGAAGAGCCATCTGCTTTAGATTGGTGTAATACTCTTCAGCTCTGTTGTGTGTGTTATTCATTTTGTACCATGCTTCATAATAAGTTTGTAAGGTTGGCCAAGGTTAAGTTCTGGTTGCATCAGCAATTGCTTTATTCATAGCTCAGAGACACATGCCTGTATATATGTTAGTAAATCTCAGCTTGCTGAGTCTTTTATGAGGATGGAAGCATTAATGGACATCAGCAAAACTGATAGGGTGCTTTCACTGAGATGTGAAATTGTTGGGTATTTTAAAACTAGCTTTTAAGCTTAGCCATTATGATTTTAAAATCAAAGTCATGTTAAAAAGTGCAGTTGGACTTTTTATTCTTTTTTTTTTTTAATGGAGAGAGAATGAAAGCTTACAGAGCACAGTGCTGTTATCCCTAGAAACCTTTAAGAAATGTGGTGCTGGGGGCTGTGATGGTGAAGTCCCATTGAGAGTTCCCAGCCAAGAAAATAGAATCTTGCGGTCAGCTGTGTACCTGGAAGTAAGTGTAGTTCATCATCTGGTCCCTCTGATCTTGGCAACTTCTCTGTGATGGTAAACTTCAAAAGAAAAAATAAATTTGAATCTCTCAATGGCTTTTAGAGCCAAAAAAGTTACTTATTACTCACTTTCTAAACACTTCAGAAGTCTCGTTTAAATCAGATGAAGTGCATGGAAGGATGGCTTTTGTGGCATGCTGTCTTCCCAGCACTGCACTACTGGTGGAGGCCCCTCCACAGAAACAGATTTTTTGGCATCTGGACTCTGATTCTGTCAATCCCCATGTGGGGTATAAGACTGTTATTTCCTCCAACAGTTTTTTACTTTTTGTACAGGAGAAAGGTAAAGTAACTTCAGTGGACCCTAAGAGACAGGTCAATGAACCTGACCCTCACAAGCAGCTGGTCCCACATGCCTTCCAAACTTCTCCTTCATTCAAATAAGTTGATTCAGAAACATCCATGTACTACCCTGCCATAAAAGCAGCTTTCCACAGGGACTTACAATGCAAAAATCCATGCATAGCAGAGCATTTTCAAAATACTGAATGAAAGTTGGTGTGTGGGTATTTATGCAAATATAAGAGGCTGTGCTTGATGTGTGACTGATCTTCAACAAGCACATGATCACTGAAAGACTAAACTGGCCTCCCTGAACTAAGGAAACATTGAAGTCCTGGTTTAAAGTTCTTCCCCAACCACCTTCAAAAGGAAACAAGGCTAGGAGTGCCTCAGGAGGAGGCTAAGTGACCTAGGGATTACTGGGTGAACTGGGAGACTAAGTCTAACAGTCACAGTTCAGATGAAAGACATATAGCTAGGGACCAGCATAAGGAAAGAGGGAATCTTGAACATTTTAGCATCTTTTGTTTAGTTCTGGTGGTATGGAATGAGGCTCGTGCCTCTTCCCAGTACTATTATATTACCTCCTATTTTACTACCTTGTTTACACTGTCTTGTTGGGACTGAAAAAGTCTTTTCAGTCCTGTTAATCATTTAACTGCTGTATTTCCAAGCCATCACAAGACAATGACTTAAACTCCTCTTTAATTGCTTCCAAACACTGCTTATGAGTAATGACAGAGAGTTTTAGGCTAAAAGGTTTGAATTGGATGACTAGTTTTAGCATGTGTCAGTCTAATTAGATGAACTGCATTCATGGGAAGGTTAACTTTCCTGAAGTACCATATATGAAGGTCTGTACAATAACAGTTGTTATAACTAGAAAATCAGATAGATGTTCACATTTGAAATTATCTTAGGAAAGACACAAGTGGAAGAGAACAGACAGGTAAGATTCCTCAGGCACAAGTAATTCTGCCATTACTTGTTTTGGGAGAATAATTTTACAACCTAATCATTCTTTCAATATCTATTACAATCATTAACAGCTGTTACAAGTATATAGATGAAATAAAGCAATAATATGATCTTCTAGAACATAGTTTATAAAAAGGTTAAAAATTATTTGCATTATTTAACCATGCATATTATGTAAGTCTCTGTAGTTCAGAGACTCCAGTCATAGCTAGCTTTTTACTACTGATCACAAGAATGTCTCTGGGATTATTAAACAGCTGGATATGGAGTGCTACTAGAGATTGTAAGCAGTTCTTTCAAGAGCTGTGTGGTGAGTTCCAGCATCTGTGCTGTCTTCAACCCAGTGCCTTGGGAATACAGTCCTGGCAAGAGGCGTCTTACCTAGCACTAAAAATTCTTGAGTTGAAACTGTATAGCAAATGGGGCAATGCCCTGAAAAGTCCCACCAGAGGTGACCATGAGGCAGAGTAAGAGAGAGGCATAATGAGTGTGATTTGTTGCATGCTTTTCCAATTCATAGTATCGTTTTACAGCTTTGGGCATGTTTACAGGTAATGTCATGAGAATGCAGTGGCAATAGATGGTTTTAGCATTTATAAGGTACTACATTCCATGAAATACACAACTGTTGAAAATGGCTTTTCTAACAAAGAGTCTTGAGTTAGTGAAAGAGCAGTAGATTTTCTTGAGTACCAGTGTGTTCACTTAGCAAACAGATGTGGCACTTACTATACCCATCTCCCAACCCAGCCATTTACTGTCGCTCATCTGCCAAAGGTTACTTGAAAAAAGAACCATGAGAGCACACACTCCGTAGTCATAAACAGCAGCTATCCTGAAGCCTCTGCAGCTGTTTGCTAAGTGGATGCATGTCTGAGCCCCTAGGAGTCACAGCCTTTCAGGTACTTCTGAGTAACTCATCCAATGTCTATATGTAACCTTTACTATCCATTCCTGTTCTTGTATCTCTGCAGCATATAGCGATTTGGGGTATTACATTATTAATAAGCTGCACCATGTGGATGAATCAGTGGGAAGTAAAACTCGGAGGGCCTTCCTTTATCTTGCTGCCTTCCCTTTTATGGATGCCATGGTGAGTGCCTGATTCAGAAATGAATTTAAATATTAATGGATTTTGTTTTTTTTCTTTGGTGACTTTAGTTCACAAAGTCTGTTACCTAATGGGAAACTGGAGGTGTGCAGAAGGAAGTTGTGTCCTTTGCAGGCAGCAGCTCTGGATATACCTGTGCACATCATCTCCTGCTACCTGGAAAAAGCATCTGGGTTGACTTTGAACATGCAGAGATCATAACAAATTAAAAAATCTTCAGGTGCCTTGCTAGAGTTACTGTATATGCATTCTGGATAGCACGGGTCATCTTGTGATGAGCTGCGCTGGTTGTCTGTATGTGTCCTCTCATTCCAATTTGTAGTGAAAGAGTTGGCTGTGACATGCATTCCCAGAACACTTGCAGAGCTCACAAGGAGTAAGCTTAATATTTTCCCAAAGGAAATTTTTTTAAAAGGTATTTCTTAGCCTGTATTTTTGCGAGCACAGGTAAGTCCAGTGTATTGCAAATGCTTGGGTAAGAGAGCTATACAGGGAATAGGCTACTGCTTCCCAGAGCGCTAGGCTTACTGCTTGTGGCCTGCACAACATAAAAATATGACAGCTCTCTTTAATGCCTCTACTTCTGTATAAAGGATAACCTTCTCATGGCATACCTCCAGCATTTTCTCTGCCTCTTGAAACAGTAGCTGACAATTGAAAGAAGTTGGATCATTAAGTTTTCTTTTCCAGACAGGACTCACTATAGATCAGTGGGCTCATGACCATTATACTTCAGAGGTGTATCCAGCTGAATGAGAATAAACTTTTTTTCCCTCACATTTTATAGTATGATACTACATCCTGTGCAGCATCTGTTTGATGAAGAAGGGCCATTTTTTTATTAGATGTGCTCAGAAATTTCTATACAGTGTATAAAATTACTCCCATTCTCCCTGTCAGCCCTGGCAATGAGGAACTGAATACAGCAGTACTTTCTCCTCTTTACTGGTTAAACATTGCCCCAGGTTTGATACCAAGTACTGCTGGTGGAAAAGAGCATTGTAAGTTGTTTGTTTACTATGTAACAGCCAGAAAATAGCATTCTGGGACCTGAAATAATTTAGAAATACCATAATCACCTCCCAGACTCTTCTCTGCCTTTTTTCAGGCATGGACCCATGCTGGGATTTTGCTGAAACACAAGTACAGTTTCCTAGTGGGATGTGCCTCCATCTCAGACGTCATAGCTCAGGTAATGACTTATCTTACCAGTCACTTTTTCTGTTATGTTACAGACTAGGTGCTCTCCTATGCATCTCTCTTGTATGGGGACTGCCTACTCTCTTTGCCATGAACAACACACCAGAGGAAGTAATCTTGTGTACTGTTACCTGGCTCTTCCCCTGTCATGTGGAGGCTGTTTGCTGACAGTTGTGGTATAGACTGGTCTCACTTGACCACATCAAGTCAGTTCCAAATCAGTGTCAGGAAAAGGGAGCCAGGATTGTTTGGGCTAGAACCATGTCTTCTAGCACCTCCACAGCCGTTTCAGAATGGCTGAGAAACAAGTTACATATGCATGTGTACATCTGGCAAAAAGAAAGGTCAAAGGAAGAGACCTGTGGCTGCTGCCAACCTCGAGGTTGATGGATTGCTTTGAAAGAGGCCTTTCTCCCTCCTGTGCATTTTCCACTACACTTCATACTGTTGCACTGAAACCCTAAGCAGGGCTTGCAGGTGTGGAAGTGACGGCTTGATTCTTAGTTCACCTGTCAGTTTTGCACGTGCTGTCTAATCCAGTGCAATGCAGTAGTGTAAGCCATTTTGTGAGTGCGTGTGGCACTGTTCTTGTTACTAGTCTACAAGGTGAAGGGTCAGAAGCATAGCAGAAGGGATCTGTGGTGATAGCCCTGGGTTATGCAGAGAAGACCAAATGTTGTTTGAACATTTGTGAGGAAGTTGTTAACTATCCTGTGCTTTGTACTAGACACTTAAAAACCAACATTCATACACTTTGATGATGATGATGATGTAGCTTTTGAGAACCAATATACAGCCCTCTTTTTGATACAAAAGTACTATGGAGAGTCACAGCACTTGTAAAACAGTTGCTGTGCTGCCCATTACCAACTGAATGGTCTAATGACTGTGTAAGGAAAAAGATAACAGAAGTACAACATCAAAGGAAATATGAAGTCAACACCACTTAGTTCAGTTTTCCATAGCATTTTCCTCCCACTAAATATGAGCAAACCATAAATGAGATTGAACCATTCGGTCAGCTGTTATTCTGTTTGACAGGTCTGCCCCTCTATAGTCCTATACTAAATCCCTGAAGATAATACCAATTACTATGAAGTGATGGGATTGTTCAGTCTGCAGAGGAGAAGGCTCCGAGGAGACCTTCTTGTAGCCTTCCAGTATCTGAAGGGGGCTTACAAAAAAGCTGGCGAGGGAAATTTTAGGAGGTCAGACAGTTACAGAACCAGGGGAAATGGGTGTAAGCTAGAGGAGGGTAGATTTAGGCTGGATATTAGGAAGAAGTTCTTCACTATGAGGGTGGTTAGGCAGTGGAACAGGTTGCCCAGAGAGGTTGTGGAGGCCTCATCCCTGGAAGCTTTTAAGACAAGGCTTGCTGGGGCCCTGGGTAACCTGATGTAGTGGATGGTGTCCCTGCCAGGCAGGGGGGTTGGAACTAGATGGTCTTTGAGGTCCCTTCCAACTTTGACAGTCCGATGATCCTATGATCTTAACCCTCAGGATCTGCTCTTGGTCTGATGTGACCTACAATGTTTGCTGACCCTAGATGCATGTTGGGTCATACACAATTAAATACAGAAACAAAACCTTATTTTGGCCTTTCCACAGTGGTTGGTGAGTGGGGTGCCAGGGTTGTGAAGAATGAGACACCTGTCATCTTCTCTCAACAAAATACAGCACACAAAATACATTTGCAAAAGCAAATCTGGAAGTCAAAAAGTTGTTACTCACCATTCCCCAGAACTCTCCACACCTACCTCTGCTCCCTACAGAAATAATAGGTGTGCAAGAAGTAGCTAATTCTCCTTGAGTAGCTTCACACTTTTTTTGTTACTTTCTTTACTTCTGTTCACTGAAATAAATATTCTGTAGAGTTGAGAAGAGCAGTTTTGCGAACAGTGTGGGCTGCCTAATAAACATTTGCACTGTGTGGTTTTTCTTAAGTATTTCTTGAGCTCTAGCAGTGAAGGAGAGAACCAGCCCTCAAACAATGTGTTTTGTATTTTTTGTAATTCACTTAAATGCCAGCACATCCCAGCAGGGTTGTCCTTGATTCTGCCATTCATAGCACCAAACACAGTTGGCTTTCCAGTTGTGCCCCCCATCCAAAGACACTTTGGAATTTAATAGGCAAGCCCTCAGCTCTGTACTTAAAGAAGATAATAACATCATACTAATCAATTCCTTTGCATTTTCTGGATTGAGTGTTTAATATTCTGAGACTGAATTATGAGCTATTCATTAGCCCAAAATTTTGCAGTTCACTTACATCAATGTGGCACTCATCTGAAGAGAGGATGATGAAATACTGAAATTTCAGTCAAAAGAGAAGAAAATTAGGGTGACATAAGACTTCCTGCTTCTAAATACTGATGTGAATACTTTAAAATGTCTGAATTTCTAATTGCCACTGTGTCATTGTTCCTCCCTCCCCTCCAAAAAAATGTAGGGCTTAGAAGCTGACCCTAGAAGCATGTCTCCAGCCTGTATGTCTCCAGTGTGTGTCAGAGTAGCACATTCTTCTGGGAGGGATGACACTCAGCCCCATGCTTGATGCCAGAGCTTGCCAGACTTTCAAGTTAACCTTCTCCTGTTTATGGTTTCTAGTCTGACACCTGCCCATACCTTCAAGTACTGTTTAACAAAGCTTCTATATGATAACTCTGGTTCTTTTCATTTGCATGACTGAAAGCAGAGGTTTCTTGACCAAAGTTTCATATCCCACAAGCTCAAAGTCAGATAGATACTGCAGTCACATGTTGTTGTTGGTTCAAATGTACTAGCTTGAAGTCAGACAGGACTGTCCATGGGCAGGGACACTAGACCAGGTTGCTCAAAGTTCCATCCAACCTGGCCTTGAACACTTTCAGTGAGGAGGCATCCACAGCCTCTCTGTTCCAGTGTCTGGCCACCCTCACAGTGGAGAATTTCTTCCTAATATCTAATCTAAATCTACTCTCTTTAAGTTTAAAACCATTACCCCTTGTCCTATCACTATATACCCTTGTGGGAAGTCCCTCTCCAGCTTTCCTATAGGACCCTGTTAGGTTCTAGAAGGCAAGATCTCCCCAGAGCCTTCTCTTCTCCAGGCTGAACAACCCCAACCCCTAAGCAACATTCACCAGAGAGGTGTTCCATCCCCCTGATCATCTTTGTGGCCCTCCTCTGGACTCGCCCCAACAGGTCCCTGTAGAGGCCTCAGAGCTGAACACAGACAGATTACTAATTATCTGTTTGGTTTCCCTGCAGGTTGTTTTTGTAGCCATTTTGCTTCACAGTCACTTGGAGTGCAGGGAACCTCTCTTGATCCCAATCTTGTCCTTATACATGGGAGCACTTGTCCGATGTACCACGTTATGCCTCGGATACTACCGGAACATACATGATGTCATTCCTGACAGAAGTGGGCCTGAAATGGGGGTATGCCTCAGTACTTTGAATTCAGTCATTTTAAACTTGTGTTTTATGTTATAATACTGTATTTAACCACTGTGTATGAGGGGCCTTCTCTCTCCATCCTGCAGGAAAAACATTTTCACTTGTATGAATGGTAGAACGGTAGAAACTATTCCAGCAACAGTGCACGTGAGGCAGTGCTTCCCATGGTATGGATGTGCTGTTGACTGGGCACCTCTGTATTGAGCTCTGTACTGAGCTGAAAGACAGTACAGCATGAACTAAATGGACACCTTATTTCATGGGGAAGAAGGTCTCAATATTCCTCTTTTCCCTCAAATATCATATTGGTTTTCACACATCTTTGTCTGGTAGCCAGGACAAATTACGAAGACAGATACCTTATGCATTACTTATTGAGATCCATGACACAGCTTCTTTTGAATCAGTTTTACAAACATGAGTGAAAATATTTTAGACTTCTCCTGTTGAAAACTATTTAAATGACTGAACCAAACTGACAATGGATGGGAAAAGCAAAAATTGCTTCTGTGTGCTTTTGGTTCAGTTCTGAGTGGGCTGGGTTTTTTTTACAAACCTTCTTGATTTTTTAGTTTTTTTCCTATGTATTGCAGGGAGAGGCTACAATAAGGAAGATGCTGAGTTTCTGGTGGCCTCTGGCATTAATTTTGGCAACTCAGCGAATAAGTAGGCCTATTGTCAACCTTTTTGTTTCCCGGGACCTAGGTGGCAGTTCTGCAGCCACAGAGGTAAGAAATCAGTACTGTACAGTACTGCAAATGATCATTTATATGGAGTTACTTCTTTATTTCTCTTCTCAGCTGTGCTAACAAGAAACACTTGAATTTCTGGAATTAAGAGAGTCAGACAGTTCTCGGTGTAGGTGCATGCTTTGGCTCTGAGGAATAGAAAACTTTGGGTGACAGCAGATTTCAAAGCAGCTGCAGGAGGAGCTACCTGAGCACCCTTCCTGTCTGAAAGACATGGAGTACAGTTTCTTCAGAAATCAGAAACATCAGCAAAATCGTAGAATCATAGAATGTTTTGGGTTAGAAGGGACCTTTAAGGGTCATGTAGTCCACCCCCCGTGCAGTGAGCAAAGACATCTTCAACTAGATCGGGTTGCCTAGAGTCGCATCCAACCTGACCTTGAAAGTTTCTAGGGATGGGGCATCTACCAGCTCTCTAGGCAACCTGTTCCAGTGCCTCACCACTCTCATTGTAAATTATCCCTTTCCTACATCTCATCTAAATCTACTCTTTTTGAGTTTAAAACCATTACCCCTTGTCTTGTTGCAATAGCCCCTGCGAAAAGATTGTGCCCATCTTTCTGATAGGCCTCCTTTAAGTACTGAAAGGCCACAATAAGGTTTTGCTGGAGCCTTCTCATCTCCAGGTTGAGCAACCCCAACTGTCTTGGCCTGTCTTCATAGAGAAGGTGTTCCAACCTTCTGATCATTTTAGTGGCCCTCCTCTGGACTTGCTAAAACAGGTCCATATCTTTCCTGTGCTGACTCCAGAGCTGGATACAGTACTCCAGGTGAGGTCTCACCAGGGCAGAGGAGGGGGCAGAATCAACTCTCTCACTCTGATGACCACACTTCTTCTGATGCAGCCCAGGATGCGATTGGCTTTCTGAGCTGCAAGTGCACATTGTCAGCTTATGTCAAGCTTTTCATCAACCAGTTGTCATGGAGGCACCTAAAAAACATCAGTAGCCACCCAAAATGTGGATTTATTCCAATCAAAAATTACCCCACACTCTGACAGACCGAAGTAAAATATAAGTTCAGATGTCAGGCAAGAATATAATACTGTACAAGTAATTCTTAAGTTTCATGAGTCTTGCTTTTTAGAAAGATGAACCATACTGTGTATGCACTCACAAAAGGGAAAACCTCCCACTCAAGAGCACCCAAAAAGGGGATATGAATATATCCAGAAGACGTACTCTCATTCACCAAAGGGAGGGCGTGAGGTCTCACTGAATCTCAGGAAGTTTCCTTGGGACTTTCATACATTAATATGAAGGGGAGGGCTATGTCTTTGATGTACCTTTTGAACTGTACTTGTGAAAGTGTAAAAAGGCCTAGTTTTAAATGACAGGCAGTGAGTTGTTTCCTTAGAGCAGTCAGTTTGATGTCCAAAGTCAGTCAGCCACTGAGGCCTGATGTTTTGCAGTCTGTCTGTCATATTTAAAACTGCTTTACTTACAAATAACCAAGTAAAATATATATATAAATTAAAACTATGAAATATGATCTAGAGCTACTGTAAACTGAAGGCATTCTGATACTCGGGTATCTGTAGGTAAAACAACTCAGCAGCAGTGCAGGAAGGAGGTGTTTGGCTGGCTGAGGGGCAAACACCAGCTCAAGTAACTATTATCCCAAAGCATCAGGGTGGTGGTGATACAGCAAAGCTGAGGAATACAGCTGCATGGCACAATTATTTTGTAAGCTTAAAACTGGGCCAAATGATGGCCACTCTGATGGTCTTCCTGAAACAAAGAGCTTCCATTTGTCTGCCTGATTTCTTACTGTGTTAAAGTCAGTGTGGTGGTATTGGTGGGAAATGGCACCCTATGTAAGTTTAACTGTTCTGTTCAAAGATTTAAAGTTAGTGTTTCCCTGTGTCTTTTCCTAGGCAGTGGCAATTCTGACAGCTACATATCCTGTGGGACACATGCCGTATGGCTGGCTGACAGAGATCAGAGCAGTATACCCTGCTTTTGACAAGGTGAGTGCCCATGGTATGGGTGTAATAAATACCTTACCTGTGGTTTCACATGTGTGCTCCTCCTCTTTCTCTCTGTTGCAACATTTTAATTTAGGGATGGCTTCAGTGAAGTTGGAGGAGTTTCTGCCAAACCAACATGAGGAAAGTTAGTTCATGGTTCCATAAATCAAGTATAACAGATTCTTTAAAAATTAAACCAACTGAAGATTAAGTAGGGCTGTATTAATGGCCATCTATTGTCTTGCTTCTCTTTACTTTTGCTTTTGATGTTTATTGTTCTTGTCTCACTGATAAGGTTTCCTTAAAATCCTAGTTAAAATTTATTGGTTTTGGTGTCTTCAAGCTGTTGTCTTATGATTTTAACATTAGATCTGTGTTACAAGGAATTAAGCTACCTTTTGAATAGATAGGTGCTGTATTTTTAAGAATTAGAAGTCCTTACTTGCTCACTATGATGAAGCTGCTTAGCTAGTGAAGTGATTTCTCACAGAGTGTCCATCAGTGAGTGAGCAAGATCACGTCTCTGCTCCAGACTCTGCAGTTATCTCCCAAATGAGTTTGGGTTCATTTGCTTACCTTAATACTTAGCAAAGGTTGTTTCATAGACTGACAGTAACACAGATGATACACATTATTTTAGTAGTACTGACTTAGCTGACTAAGACTATGAAGATTTTTGTTGTAAGAATGCAAGGGTGGTTCCTGGAACTGAGCACAGAATAAATAAATAACCAAAGTTCATTGTGGTTAGCCTTTTTTTTCCTCTGTTTTAGAACCAATACTCACTAGCCCATATGATGTGCAAGGAACTGTCCTGCTGCCTGACACTAATTAAAATGCCAAGTCTTCTCCTTCCTTTTATTTACCAATTAGTAACTGAACTTTCTGGTTTCAAATACTGATGAAAGAAAGTGCTTGCTTGCTCTGGCATGTACTTAACCGAAATAAGCTGTTTGATATGATCCACCTTATTTCCAAGGAGAATTTAAGAGGTCATGCTGCTGAAAAGGAACTGCAGATGCAGAACTAGTAAACTGCATGATAAAAATAGTTTGGCTCAGGAAGCACAGGGGCTACTAACCTCACCTGTTATGAGACACAGTCAAATGCATTATTGCCAAGCAAAATTAACAGCAATTTAAACTCCTAAATTCAAGTCTCATTTAGCTGGTGGAAGATGTGCTGACAGGATTAAACCACAATTTGTCTGTTTGTTTATTTCGGTTAAAAGGCTTCTCATAGAACTCCTGTGGAACAAATGTAGGGAATTAAAGTGCTAGGGTAAGGCACAGATAGATACTGTTTGCCTGCTTGCTGAAAAAGTATATAATGGGGATTTTAGCTGCATGTTTTAAGAGCAATTTGGCTTAAAATGTGTTAAATGAGGTAGCAGCAGTATAAAGGTTATCTCATCCTGGCAATTGTGTGCAAATGCCTCCACCATACTTTCTAGACAATAAATTCCAAACCAGAACCCCACAGTGTATATTTTTTAGGTTGCTGTGAGAATTGCTTTACCCTCAGTGGCACCTCATTCGCATGTCACTGTGTCTCTCAAAAGCTTTGTTTCCTTAAGCTTTGGCTTTCTCGGAGGAGTCTGAATAGAATCACTTTTTGTTTCCTGGCTCTGGAAAGCCTCCATTGTGATTTTCAGATGCTGAAACAGTTTGCATGCATGCAAACTTCCATTTTCTTTTGTCAGTTAGGAAGCAAGCTGGCAGTGCCGGTGGCCACCAGAAGCACATGCATTTCTTTAACTGACTGATGGGATTCGAGGTCCAGATCATATGCCCCTCTTCAGTGGCTCTACTGGAGGACTCAAATTCTTGTCCTCACACAGAAATCATTATCTATGTTCACATTTGTAAGAAAGATGCAGGGTCCTGCTTCAGTCTTCTGGAGACTCTGTGTCCAGAGCAACCTCATGGCCTAACAGTTACAGTCAGGTTAAGGGTTACTACTGATTTTCTGAAACAAAACAGACAGACTCTAGTTCTGTGTGCTGTTTGCTGGTTTGTATGGTGCTAATGCTGTTACTTTTAATGTACTGTGCTGTCTGATTCAGAGTAACAACACCAGCTGTGAGAGGACTTGTGAACATTATTTGTCTGATTAATAGATGAGGATGGATTTTTTTTTTTTGCTCTGTAATCTGCATAGTGTTTTGATCCAAGACCTAAACAGAAGAGAGAAGAATCAAGAGTAGGTTGTCAAAAGTAAGAGCAAAAGGCAGAGTGGAACAAGGGCAGAGTTACCAGCAGCTAACTGTAGTCTTGATAGTTGACCTATGCAGCAGAGTTTGTTTAAACACTAGTGAGCAATGTAAGCAAGGCCTATCCTCACATATATAAAAACTACCAGTAACAAAGTATTTCTTCAGAAACACAAGGAATAAGACTAGATGCATAAAAAAAAAGTTTACAGAGGGTTTTCATAACCTGTTTCCAAGAAGGACAGACTTGGGAGTCGCTTCCTGCTTTAGGGTCTGAGTTGCCTGTGTGCATCTTCATGCACCCAAACTTCCAAGCAGATAATTAGGCAAGAGCATGAGGCTGTCCAGGTGCTGCCACTGCACTGATCACCTCAAAAGTTTTAAACTGCAAAATTCTATTGACTTCTTGAATGTGTGTGAAGTAGTGTGACCTTCACAGAGTTCATATTTGGTTTGTTCACTCTCAGGATGTGTTTACATAAGTTCCTATTTCTTTGACAAATAGCTTCAGTAAAGGAGGCTGACTGTGTGACAGATACTGCTGTTCTACCTGAGTTACATCAAGGATGAGTAAATATACTACATCTCATGGTACAGGTTTTATCAGTGTGGGCACATGCTTGTGTATCTCATGCAGCCCCAGGGTAAGTGTAATAGATTACCCAACAGCCTATTGCTACAAGGCTCCTAAACCTGTCTTGCTTTTGATCTCACATCCTGTCCTTTCACAGACCATTTGATTTGTTTTTATGTGTTCCCTGAGGGCAATTTTAAATCTTCAGCTTCATTGACTATATTAGGTGTTTCAAAGAGGGGATTTGTTGTTGTTTTAAATAAAACTTGGCTGCCATGTGAGTACAGAGCCCATGTTCAAGGTGGAACATCTAATAGTCCTAATTATGTTCTGTTCATTAACTTCATTAATGGAGCCAGCTGTTCCAGGAGCTTTGCTTATATTACCTACTTGTCTGATTGGATCAGTAAGGGTGCTTGCATTGGTGTATGGATTTGGTACCACTCTGTGGCAAAGAGAATGAAATCCTATTTTTCCTGTTGGAATATGCTACAGACTTTAAACTAAGGTAAAAAAAGTCATATGGAGTTTCCTTAAAAAGAGCTACCACATTTTTTCAAAGCCTAATTTGCTAAATAGGACTTATTCCTTAGAAAAGTAGGGAGATGACTCAGCCCTCAGTGTCCATAGGAGTTGCTGTCAGTTTAAGCAGAAAATATTTTGTACTTAAAAAGCAAACAAGCAAAGGCAGACATGCTTGGGCACAGTCATGTCCAACACATGACTCTGATCCTTCTGTCAGCCTTCCTTACTCTGGAGCCAAGCTAATGCTTGTTATCTCTTTCTCTTAACCCTAGAATAACCCCAGCAATAAATTGGTGAACACCAACAGCACTGTCACAGCGACACATATCAAGAAGTTCACTTTTGTTT
This sequence comes from Galbula dea, assembly GCA_013399015.1. NCBI lineage: Eukaryota > Metazoa > Chordata > Aves > Piciformes > Galbulidae > Galbula > Galbula dea. The sequence continues at coordinate 500,325 of VWZX01009446.1, forward strand.
GCATGGCATTGTCCTTAACGGTAAGAAACCTTTGTTCTACTTTCTGGCTTTGATCTCAGCTAGAAATTTTTCTCCTCTACCTAGTGCTAAAAGCACTAGCAGTTCAAGAAAGGTGAGTTGTCTTTTCTTATGAAACTCTGTTGCTTTTATCTGGAGGAGGGAGTGTGGTCACAGTACTGGATGGAGTACTAAGAAAATCAGCTATTATTAACTCAGGCTAGATAATTCAGCTTATCTTATTTAATTCTCACTACTTTTTATTCCAAGTCAACCTCTACATGCAAGAAGATATCAGAGATCTGCTTTTCTTCATTTCTCTTTCTATTTTTTTTTTCATGAACAAATCTGTTAACCAGCCCATCAGGAAAATGAAAAATTGTATTTGTCTCATGCAGTGGGATGGCAGCCTGTCCCCAGGTGTCCTTCATCTACTGTGAATGGTGGGAAAGGCAGCACATCTCAAAACTGTAGTAGCTGTTCCCTTGCTGCCTTGCATGGCATTGGTCTTCCATGCTAGGGGTACTTTCATTCATGTTGGTTTTGTTTATTCAAAATGAACTAGAAAGGGCAATCTCAGAGTGCTGATAGTGACAAAATGATCTAAAGCATTTTCTGTGCTGGGAAGTAGTGTAAGGGGCTAACACTCAGGGGGAAGTTGTGTTGAGCCTGCGGCATTTCAGAACAGCCAGCTTGCACACAGTGCATCTTCCCCAAGAAAACATTTCTACACAAGACTTCTTAGCAACAAATGGGCAGCTGTGGAAGAAAACTCATGCAGGTGGGGGAGATGTAGATGTCTACCTTCTGCTTCTACATAGGATGGATTTACAGTAGAGCTTGGAGCTGGTCAAGCCAGCCTCTGGAGTGGACTTGCATTAGCAACCATACCTCTGTCTGTGATGGTTCTCAGCAGATTTGTGCACTGTGCACAGTGTCCTAAGGATTCCTGGGCTGGCTCCTGACATGGCACCACCAGGTGCCAGGACTGCCAAGGTCAGTCATGACAGTGCCTGGCATCCAGAGCCCATCATACACCCTAGCCAGGAGCAGGGCAGCTGAGGGGCACTGGCACAGCACCAGTGCAGGCATAAGGCACCTCCCTGAGGATGGAGCCAGACTGATGCTGGGCCAGGATATGGGTCCACAGGTGGGCCTGGTTTGGTGGGGCCCATGGACAGCCAGAACAGGGCTGCAGGGAGATGAGACCAACCCTGCTGCAGTGTCACTGGGGCAGGGGCTGACAGCTCCAAGAGACTGACATGGGGTCCTGGACCCTGGACAGGATGGAGGGAAGCCAGAGGGCTGGGCAGGGATAGTCAGGGGCAGGGATGATCTCCTGAGGGCTACTACAGCTCCTGTCCTCATTACCTGCTCTAGGAGGACAGAAGACAATGGGAACCTAGAAAATAAGTTACTCAGTGAAAAAGTCCTTTCTCACACTGGAGAAGAGAGATTTGTTTCAATTGTTTTAGGATATGCTGATATATTTAGAGTCCTAAAACTGAATCTGTTGATATCCCAGGCAGATTTTCTCTTTATCTCCAGTGCAGCATACTTTCCATGGGATAGCTGGCTGTTTTGTGACTCTCTTCTCCCCACATTCACAAATTCACTGTTGAGTAACAGAGGGCTGACATCATTTCTTTCCTTCTTTTTAGTGTAGAGCCTTTTGACCAAGTCACACATAACCTATGGATGAAGGGAAGCTAGTTTACATCAAAGGAAATCTTAACAGTACATGAGTCTGCAGTATTTGTAACCATCCTCACCCCCTTGTCCCAGTCTGAGAAAGTGGGATGTGATTCTTTGTCTCATTTCACAGTTGAAAATAAGCAATTGAATTGGAAATCCTTCAGTAGCTGAATGGGAAGGTTTCTTCTGCTATTTGGTTCCTGTACTCTTTTTGCTAAACTTCTGCAACTGGCCACTATCAAGACAGGTTTGCATGGGCCAGTGTGGCATCTCTTCTGTCTATTAATTTCCTAGATTTAAGAGTTAAGATGTCAGCAGCTCTTACTCTGTTTCCTACAGCAAGTAGGAAATCGGCCATTAAGTTGGTCACTATCTGGAGACTTTCTGTGGCTCTTACATTATCTACCATTATGCATTGCGTTTTCTTCTATGTGCTGTACCAAGCCTTGCCAAACCAAGTTTACACTCTCTGCAGCTGGAGGCTCCCTTGAAGTCTGTCAGTGTTGTTAGAAATACACAAAGGTGAATGCTTTCCTCTTTAAAAATTGCTTTGAGAATACTATTTTAGTCTCAAAGCTTTCTCCAAACTGGCTATTTCCTTAACCCTTCTGGGCATTTATCAGCTTACTGGAGTTCTGATAGATCATGAGCTTCTCACATTACCATCACTATCCTCTGCAGAATAATTTTCAATTACTGCAATAGGCTTTAGGTTTTTAACTTCACAGAATTTTTTCTATGGAAGTTCTCCATAGTACTTTCAAGGGCAGTTCTTTCATAAGCTCATCATGAGAGATTTGTGTGCATTGAAATAGCAGAAACACTTCAGAGGTTCATAGCTTTTCATATCCTGTTTCTATTTTTGCCTACTAGTGACAGATTCTTAGACTTGCTTGACAACACTGAGTGAAAAAATAGGCACATGAGCTCTAGAAACTGTTTGGATTGAGGGCTTAAGCCTGCAAATACTCTGCACACAAGTTCAGTAGACATCAGTATGACTGAAGCTATTATGTGCCAAAGGTTCTAAGGAATGACTTCAAATTTGCCTCTGTTGCAGCCTGGTCAGACAGCCACTATAGTTGAGCCATCAGTGATTGCTGTGCTTTTCTGGAGAGACTCTGCTGCAGCAAAGGGCAGTTAAATAGTGGCATCACTATTGGCAACATCTTGTTCTTCAAGATGAGAGGCAAAGTGGGTAACAGTGAAACATTTAGTATGAGGAGCAACTGTGCAGCAAAGTACCCTCCCACTGTAAAAACCTGGGAAACCTCCATGCTATTGCATAGAGTTGGAAGAAAAATGTCCTACCTGCTTCCACAGACCAGTCATACCTGCACAAGAAGTACTGTAAACCTACTACAACAGCAGAAGCACTTTTTTACCCTTGTTGACAATGGCAACGTGGCATAGTTCTTTTAAGAAACATAACTTTGTTTTTAATCTGCATCTTCAAGGCTGCACTTGACTTTTCCCAGGCTGCAGGCTGGCTGGGCAGCATGCAAATGTGTTCTGCCAGGTGTCATCGTCAGTACTGTCTCATGGCTTTGAAGCATCAGGCTCATGTTAAAGCTGCTTCTTAAAAAAAATTGGAATTAGCTGTAGTGAAAAAATTGTAGACAAGCTGCAAGACTGTGAATAGAAGCCATTAGACTTCCAGTATGTAAGAGAGCAGATGTGTTTAGTCACATTGATGTGGTTTTGGTTATAAGGAAGCAGTGACTCCCTCCAGTAGCCCAGGTTTGTGACTGTGTAGCTGAATGTAAAATTTATAGACCAGAGGGGAGGGACTCAGCTGAAGACTTTTGCCCATACAATTAAGGGGCTTATTCCAATTTTAGAAAATAAGGCATGCTTGGTAATTTCCTCTCTGTTTAAAGAGTGTGCATAATGCTGGTTGGCATTATTTGGCACTTCACTGTCAGGCACTTCAGGAAAAAATGCTTCTTTTTATATCTAAGTAGACAGACTGCTCCAAATGCCAGTCTTGCTGCCATTTCCAGATAAGGCTGTTGAAGAACTAAACATTTTGGTTCAATGCTAGACCTGTTTAGATGACCCTACAATTCAGCCCTGAGATCACTGCACAGTTGTAAACTAAGATCCAGACTCCCAAGAAAGAAAACTGATGCATTTGTAGCACACATCCCTTTGGCTAGGGGATGAGTCAGCCTCAGTACAGAGTACGCATTCCAGAATGATTAATCCGGGTGCTAAATTACTTCATTCTCCATTGCAGCAGAGGTTTGCTCTGTCAGGGGAGAGCATTCCCTCACTTCTGATCTGTGTGTAGAGGGGCAGGATGTGTGAGGAGTGAGGTACTCAAGGGAATCCTGCCTTACGCAGCAGGAATAAGAGCAAATAGGCTGCATTCAGCAGGGGTTTTTCTTAGAATAGTGATGGTGTCTCTGAGCTTGGACAACACAGTACAGAATTGAGGAGTTTTCCAAGGCAGCCTGTAGGGCACAGGTAATGCCAAATTACCTTTCTTCCCTTCTTTTAATTCTGTCTCCATTTGCCAGCTGAAATCTTCCTTAAGTCTTCTGTGATGACACAGAAGTTGCAGTCAGGTCAGATCATTTTGCCTGGCTAATATTAGCTGCGGATAGACACGTGTTCCACATGATTAGTGTTTGGTCATCTGCCCCTGAGCTGCAAGGCTTTCATGTTAGATAGTGCCTGCTATATAAAAGTGATGAGCAGAGGGCTGCTTTGGGAGAGCACAGGCTTCTTCACTGCACCAGCTGCTGCCCCCTCCACAGCTGTGCCCTTACACACACCTATGGGCAAACACTGAGCAAGTCGGTGAAGTTGCGTGCCATTGATTGTGCCAGCAGCACTAGGGAAAGTGGGACAGTTAACTCTCTGAGGACACTCAGAGTCAGTTCATCTCTCTGAGTCAGCTTGGAAGGCAAGTGATGTTTTAAAAAAAGTTGAAAGCACACTTGTTGAAGTTGCTGCCATTGGCTAAAGCAAATTTGCTGCATGAGGAGCATGCAAGATGCTGATCAGAGACCACTGTGGAAGCTCCCTAGCTCACCATCACTAAAAATGACCCAGAATAGGCTGTACTTGTTTGTTTATACTAGAGAAGGAGCAATCAGTTCTTAAGCAGATTACTACACTCTTCAGTTCAGCTCCCTCTTTGAGCAGCCTCAGCTGGGACAGGTCACAGTGCTTTGGGGATACATTTCCAATCAGCTTCTGTTAGCTGCGTGGTTCCTGTTAACTAAAGTGTTAGCAAGACACATGACCAGTTCTGTCTTCATATTCTTGAGTGCTCTATGTGTCAAAACAAATTTTCCCTTACCAATAAAACAGGCTCAAGGTGCCAGGGGTGACTAGCTTTGGACACAATGACACATTCGTCCATCTGTCACCAAGTTAGTGTCCAGTAGGAGAGTTGCACGGTACTACTCCTCATTTTAACTTGTGTTCTGTTAGAAACAGCTCAAAGTTCCTTCCAACTTTTAGTAGCACCAGTGCTACTGCAAAAGGAATTTCAGTGCTGCTTTGCCTTTTTTTAAAATGGACATGTAGTTACAGACAAATGGGGAAAGTAGCAGTTTTCATGAGTAAACAGATTTCATTGGGGGGAAGTTAATTAATTAGTGGACACTGCTTAAGAAAAATCCAGATGTTCCAAGTATGCCCTGTGATTTTTCATTCCTTTATATTTCAAAAGGAAACTGGAAGATACAGGGGAGGGAAAGCTTTCGTGTTTACACTTGTATGTGTGTGTATGTGGTTTATGCAAGGCTTACAAATTTCAGGTTTATTTGTTAAAAACCACAGACAAACTAGTAAAAACTGTAAAATCCCTTTTTTAAAAAAACAAACAAGCAAACAAACAAACAAAACATTGCCATGAAGTTTCAACTAAAGTGAAGCCTCAGGCACTTCAGCTTGAAAAAATTGATATAATCAGTTGTGTTGTGTTAACCAAATTCAAATGCCAGATAATCTGCATTAGATCCAAATCTTAGTGAAAGTTTAAGTTTAATGTACTTAGGAGCAAATAGCTTGTCAGTTTACTGGCTGGTAGGTCTGGGCCACATAGTTCAATATGTGTATATCAGAACGTGTCCAAATGTCACCTGCTTTACAGTCAGGTTTGCCATTACTGAGGAGTCTAATAAATATTTCTACTACTTGCAGTATTACTTTCTGTATTCTATATTAGGCAATTTTTAGTATCCTAAAATAAAATATGACATATTTTGTAAATGGAATTTAATACTTAGATTCATATCTGAACTTATTCTTTTGACATGGATAAAAACATACTGATATCTAAGGGCTCTTGCTGAAGAGCATCTGCAGTTTAAGGAATTACTATTGGCAATTTCTCATTTCTCTCATTTGCTGGAAGTTATCAGCCCCTTAGGAAGAGCAGCACACAGGCATTTTGCCAGCTCTTTAGTGCTTGCACCCTGTAGCACAGCAACATAAGCTACCATCAGTTGGCAGTTATATTCATCTTACCTTTTAATGTATGTTGTATGTAATTATAAATATGTACCTGATAAGTATATAGTCACATGAAGAGTGTGGTTACATAGACACATGCAGAGTGTGGTTATATATAAGTGTGAGTTTTTATTTTATATTGTAACTATCAGAAGTTTTAAGCTGCAGGATTTAACATGTTCACCTCTGCATCTCTTCTTTCCCCCCACCTGTGGGCAGAAAAGTGGAGCAGACTGATGGGTACCTTAGGCTCTTTAACTGATCTTGCAAGAGTCAATAGGGGAACCTCATCACAGTCTTATAACAGCACAGAGGGCTTCAGAGTCACAAGGTTTCTTTTGCTGGGTCCCTGTGATGGGGTAATTCAGTTTCAGCCTGAAGAGTTGAGGAGAAAAGTCTTTGTTGCATTTGATGACAGTTCACTGCAAGCCATCCCATCGTTTGCCTGATCTCCAGTCATCATCTGCTTGATGATCTTCTATAAGTTATCATCAAGCACCTAGGAGATAAGAAGAAAACCCTGATCAAGAGCAAGGAAGTCAATGTATCAGAGAAATTCCCTGTATGAAAGAATTAAGGTACAGAATACAAGACTCAGTAGTTGCTGCTCCCTACTTAATTCTGTAAGAGCTAGAGCCAGTCACTGTGAAAGAGCAGCAGCTGTTGTTTCATTCAGAGAGAGAACCCTTGTCTTTTAAAAGGCAAGTTCAGATGCTCAAGCTTTTGCACTCTGCTTTAGATTTGGTTATGTCAAACTAGAAACTACCAAGTGGCAACCATCTGCTGACTCTCCTGTCCTGTTCATCAGCAAGACTTCACCATGTAGGTATTGGCAGCTAAAATTGGAGCCTGCATGGGTTAAGAAAGAGTATTCATACAAAGAAAGAGTATTCATACTAATTCAGTATCTTATTGACATATTCCCTCATGCTGTGCAAGCATAGTATATTCAGTGGTTGTTTAATTTCCAGTTGAACTCAGAAAGTCTTATTTCCCAGCCTGCAGGTGATTTTTCCCGTGAGATCCACCAAAGACTATCCAGTTTTCAGTTCAGGCCCGTTTGCTCTCACATTTTCAATCTCTAGTGTAATAAATATGCCATTTTGTATCACTTCCTGCATTTACCAATAGATTAATTTTCCACATGGTAAAGTATCCTGACTAAAGCTCTTGCATACATGAGACACTCGGTGTATTTGATGTTTTCAGCTACATTGTTCTGCTAAACAATGAGACATAAAGCAACTGTTGGTAAGAGGCAGAATTTAAAGAATTCTTTGCATCTCTGCAGTAAGACTGACTGCTGTCTTACTGCCTACCCTTGGCTTGCATTCAGGGCAATATGAATGAGGTTTGCATATGGAGAAATGAGAGGGAACATGTTACTGTTTCACTGATGAAATGTTCTGAAGGCAGGAGAGGAGTATCCATAGTGTGAAAAATAACTGCATGACAGTTCCTTGCAGCATGCAGCTCTCACAGGTGTCAGCTGGTTGATGTCTGGAGTCCCATGCAGGTTGACATTTAGCCACCACGAAGGCACATAGTGAGTGGCAATACCTACAGAAGTATCGTGCACTTAGCTTTGTTTCCATTGTTGGAGATGAAACACCTGAAGGGTTTTAGTTCAAGGCATTCAGGACCTAACAGGAGATTACCTTTAATTTAAATGCCTTAGCCAGCTTCACTGTAACCAAAGGGTGTGCAAAAAGTATTTTAAAACAGAATTTGCCACAAGCAGTATATGTGAACATATGTTTATTAAAATGTAGAGAAAATAAGGTCTAGTGGTTAGGATTCGGTGCTCTCACCACCAGGGCCCGGGTTTCATTCCCAGTCAGGGAAGAATCCTGCTTTGGGATGGGGGTTGGACTAGATGATCTTTCGAGGTCCCTTCCAACCCCTGACATTCTGTGGTTCTGTGGCTGTCAGGTACCAAGAAAACGCAGCAATACTAGAATTCATGCCCTCACCTTCATGCATTTGAGCAAACTGAGTGAGAAAGTTCCTATGTATGTAAAGATCAGCTTGAGTAGAGAAAAGTGATTTGCAAATTCTGACCAATGCAAGGCTTTTGCTCCATTATTCCTCCTTAACTGGCACTTAAAAGGCTTTCAGCAAAGTATCTGCCACCTCATCCCTATGGTTTCAAGCAATTCAGATGCTGGAAAGGGGAACAATACTGCTTTTATTCCCTTGTGACTGATGCCACAGTTTTCCTCTGCTACCAGAGAAAATCACCCCATTATTACAACTTGTATAGCTTTGATGGCTATATACATTCCAGGCTGCTAATGCTGGTTCTTATTTTACAAATGAAAACATTTTCAGAACAAAATGGTGGTTTCTGAGGTCCTTAGTTAGGTGTTCTTCTCTGTGCTTTACAACTAACCTGCATGCAGTGCTGAAAGCATCCCACTTCTCCATCTCAACTTTCAAACAGACGACTAGTAGCAGACATTGAGAAGATGGCCCACCAGGGCCAAGCTGGGAATTGGGAAAGGGGGAGAGATTGGAGGCATGTGTGGTTTACTTGGAGGTGTGTGAGAGGTTTAATGCTAAACAGAGAGCGAGAAATGTAGTCCTTGTGCAGTGATGGTACATGAGAGCCCAGCAGCTGAACAAGTAGTTACAAATGGACTGAAGTTATCAAAGCCTCATTTTTATATGAATTTCTGTCTCATGGTTGAGGGAATAGCATCAGGCTCTGAAAAGGACAAGCGGTACTTTTAACTTCCTTGGCCTTTCAGATACTTTACATCCTTCCTGCAAAAAAGAATTGCAATATGACACCCAGTTATAAACCTCATTAATCTCTACTATAGCATTTCTGGGTCACTAGGAAGAAACAGCTTAGCCACAGGATTTCATCATGATGATTTCTTTCATGTAAACAATTAAATCTGTGAGTTTATCAGTGTTCATGTGGTCAAACTGTAACATTGCACAGACTAGGCTGCTCTGTAGAATTCAAAAATTGACTTCCAGATCAGGAAGGTAATGTGACTTCTGTTGGCAATAATGCTTTTCAGGTTTTGAGATGCTTGTGTTTTAACAAACGTGACCAGGGACATGAGTTTTGCAGTGTTGTAGTTCCAGCATGACAATTACCAGCCACTGCAATAGAATTTATAAGTGGAAGATTACTTAAGTGCCAGCTTTCTTAAAGTGGCTTGTGTTCCTACATTAACTTTGGAGAGCCTTTGTTGTTTTCTAAAGCTGACCATGTCTAGATGATTTTTAAGTCTGACTATGGAACTTTAGGTTTGAATAACAGTTGAAATTTTTCAGTGCATCACACAATATCAAATCATAGACTAATACTGCCTATCCTCATTCCCCTTCCACCAAATTTAAAGCAGTTGTACTTTATAGTGCATTGTCTGGTTCATCCAGGTAAAAGCAGTAGTTCTTCCTCCCCTGTTTGAGGTCATGGTTACAGCTCTCCTCAACAGGAGATGTTCCCTGAATATCTCCTTTTCTGCTTTTCTCCCCTCCTGATATTTTTTGCTTGCTTTTGTGGATTCTTTTTCATAACAAAGAAGAGCTTTGGTATGGCTAGCAAATGGCTTTAAGAAACAGTACAAACTGCATTTTCTTCAGAACCAAAGTACTGTCTAGCATTCTTTAGCTTGCCATGCAGTTTTCTCCCTGAGTTTAAAGATAAATGAGGGGAAATGTCCATGGGAACTGTTTCACTGAAATAGAAAAAGAGGAACAGATTTCCCCCGTACTTCCCTGTCTTATTTCATCAATGCCTTCCCTACAGCCTCAGTGTATTAAGGAGATTTCATAAGTCCTATCTAGAATATTCAAATTTTTAAAAACAGCATTAATCTTTAAGATTAATTCCACTTTCTTTTGACTCTGCTGTCATACACTATATGGATGCTAAGGACAGCTTTTACTACCCATCCAGTGAATGAGTTTGTTTTCACTGCTTTGATTTTGCCCATCTCTGAACTCCCAGATTGTTTTTTGATCTTCAGACTGCTGATACAAAAACAAAAATTGGAAAATTACGTCTTGTCAGGCGGTCACTCAAGAAGCTTTTTACCTATTCAAGGTCAGGTTTAGTTCCTGCTTCAGTAAAAATTATTTCAGACATGAGTGGAAGCATTCCTGCCTGCTGAGGAAGATGCTGGACCACCAGAGGCTGACTTTATAAAATCCTCACAAGGGCCTTGTGCCATCCATGGTACTGCACTGAGCCTTTGTCCTGGAACAAAGGATTTCTGTTTGCTCCAGTGAGGTGGAGACTAATGTCTCCTTCATGATTGTTCAGGTTTCACACAAAGGGTCTATTCTGCATGAGTGGCTGGATCAAGCAGAAGAGGAAGAATCAAAAATTGTCACTGCAGCATGTTTCTACTCAAACTCCCTAATGGCAGTAGGAAGCGGCAAGGGCTGTAGAAAACTCAGGACAGAGGAAAATTGCTAAGTTCACAGTTGTGAAGTTGATGTTTTTCAGAGAGAGCCTAGGAATCTGCCAGCTTTGGTTTATTCAAGCTTTTTAAAAGTGACACTTTACCCAATAAAATATCCTCTTTTCTGTAAAAAATCAGCATAATTCAGTGGGGAGATACAATGACCACCATAATTCAGTGACCCAACCCAGCCTGAAAAACACCCCTTCAGCAGCTAGAGGAAAAGCAGATGTGGCATCATGTTACTGCTGTCAGAGAGTCAGTGTATTGTGCAGCTGCTGGACCTAGCTTTATTCTGAAGAATGCTGTGCTCCATTACCCTAAACTATAAGGAAAGCTGGAGGAGGCAGAGGGAGTCGTAGTCTTTCACTGTGGAAACCAGTTAGCTGAGGAGATGTGAAGTAAGGGAGTTTTCCCGCAGGCAGGCCCTTGTTTCTTTTGCTCCCCCTGCTGCCTGGCTGGTTTTATGACAGCTGGTTTCGGTTTTGCACCACCCCTCGCAGAACACCGGCTTCACAGAAACCGATGCTGACTTGCACGTGCCTGAAGGATGATTGCTGTAAGAGAATGTCTTTGTGATTTAAGTCATCAGCATTAGGATAAGACGCTTTCAAGTACGACTGTGGTCTGACATTTTTACTGCACACAGATCCAGGGCTTTTTGCTTCATAGGATCACAGGATTGTTCAGGTTGGAGGGGCCTCACGAGTTCAGGTCCAGCCTGTGGCTCAGAGCAGGGTCAGCTGTGAGGTCAGGGCAGTAGGGACCTGGTGCTTTGGCCAGTCTGATCTTGAAAACCTTACATTTCCCAGACAAGAAAAGGACCCAATTTCTACTACTTCAGAATTACAGGAGATACGAACACATCATCATGATACATCCCAACAGAGAATCAGACTGCAGGTGAAACAGAGCATGGCCTGAAGAACTAACTTAGCTTTTGGCTAAGAGATACAGAACTAGGATTAAGTGCCCCCATTTGGGCTGATCAACAATTTTTAACTTTTGTTGTTGTTGTTGTCTTTAAAGCTGTATATCAAAAACCCCTCAAAACTGCTGAAACTGGGGTGGCTGTGCAAAGGCTGCTCTCTGATATGATTTGCAGCAAAGATAGCACGGGGTTCTGTAGCAAGCTTCCATAGGAAGCCGCTGATGCTGGCCTTGAGTGTGGTACCATACCCAGCAATTCCTCCACAGCTTCTAAAGAACTGTATGATTGTTTATAGCAGTGTGCTTAAAATAAAAACCCTAAGAAAAAAAGCCCTGAGACTTTAAAGGCAGCGCGTTTTTCACTTGATCATTTTCATATTAAACTCACATGTGATCTCTTGCAACAAGGAATAATGTCATTATGATCAAAACTAGGCTTGTTCATTTCTTGGTCTACAACCAACCACAAAAATAAACTGATGGGTAGTTGGATCTCCTTCCTTCAGAAGAGCACTGGTGAACATTTTCCACATTATTCCAACTACTTCAGAGACTGCATAATGCAGTGAGTGCTTCAGGAGGTATTAGGAGTTTGTATTCTGTTGCACAGCTATGTTCAACACACAAACACACTCCCACTGTAATCTGAAAAGGCTGTAACTTCTGCCACTTCTATACTGCTTCTGTAGTTTCAGTACTAGTATTTAGTAGTTCAAAAGTGTTGTTACTTTATTCTTCATAAAAATACAGAAGAGGAGTGCAGTTTCTTTAACATTAAAATGCTAGAGTAAGTTTTGGAGTGACAAACCCCAGTATTAAACAGTCATTTAGAGAATTAGATTTTCAAGGTCAATGAAGACAAGGATTTGGAATAGCCATAAGAACAGCACTAACAAACACAACAATTTTTTTCCCCAGTATCTTGCCAAATAGGATATTGAACAGAGGATGCAAATTAGAACAAGATATTTGTCTAACTCGCAAACATACCTGCAAGATCAGATCATCTTTTAAGTGATACAAGCTCTGAAAGGAGACAATTTATGTGAGAAAAAGGGAGACCATGGAGATGTTTGGCAAATCATGAGACTGGACCAGGCAAGACTCAAGCTACTTTTTGTTTTGCTTATTGCACATTTCAGAAGGCAAAACCGTATGACTTCTATTCATCAATCTTAATAGAAGCTATAAACTTGCATGATACTATCACAAAGATCTGAGGTGCAATTCAAAACTGTGGTGTATTAAAGTGTAAGCTAGATTTCCTCTGCCCTTACTGGGAACACATAACATAAATGGGAATAGAGATGTCACGAACAAGGCATGGGTTAAATTAGTTAAGATGCAGTTCTCAGTACATACATAGAAAAATATTTTGAGGGTGAAACATGTATCTTGGACAGTCATACTCTGCAAATATAGCAAGTTCAACAATTGGTAAGAAACATCTACTGATAGTTGTTCTGCAGCAGAAAAATGCAAACTGCATTTCATCACAGGATAACATTTAAGAGGTCAACAGCATCCTTCCCCATAGTAAAATCTGTTATTCCAGTCTCACTCCAGGCTGTTACATGTCTAACCCATTTTTAAAAACACCCATTTTTGGATTCCAGAGCTTCTTTCTGAGGAACAGAGAGACATAATGTGTCTTTGTCATCAGGCAGTGTTTCTTCCACCTGGAGACTGCACTGAAATCTGGAAATGTTGTACTCACTGAAATACTCTTTTGTGCCTTATATTTGTCAATGAATGTCCCAAAAGACAGGCAGCTTTCTACAAATGTGAAAAAGCAAATCCAACTAGCACCCTGCAGATTACTCATGGCTAGGCTTCCCGAACGAAGATTTGGGAAGGGCTCTACCCACGTTTGTTGCAAGCCAGTTGGTAGCTAAAAAGGCCAATACGAAATAGCCATCCTGCAGATTACTATGCACGTGACAATAGCCTTTGTTAGCATGGTGTATTTTAATGATTATAGAGTAGGTCTCTGATGCTTAGTAGTCCCTGTCAGCAACCAGCACAAATGGAAATAGCTTCCAGGAGAGGCAGAGCCTATTAAAAGACTGTTAGTTTTTAAGAACGGCTAGCGTTCAAACTCACACATGCAGCATCCTAAGCAAAATCTTATGAACAGTCTGTCTTCACAATCGTTTGTGAAGGTTAAATGCATGAGGTGTACTTAAGAAAAGAGATTAAGGAGAAGTTGGAATGAGCACTGGTAGCTTCTACTTTCCCTACTGAAACAAAGATCTGATGCGTTCTCTTAGGCTTGTTGACAGCAGAAGATTTTGACGTGTAACTTCTTAATATGCTTAGATACATTGAATTTGCTAGATGAGAATAGCAAGGGTCTACATGAAGGTAAGCACACCTGCTTATGGAGAGTGCCTAAACCACAAGTGAGATGAGCTTTGACCTTTTTTAGTGTGCAACTGAATTGAAAAAATAAAATCACTAATATTGGATGTGCTGTATGCACCACAGAGCACTGCATGGGCTGACAGTGCACCATAGTTCCTGAACTCCTGAAGCTGTAACTGCCAGCATCTCTGACCATGCAGCCAGGAAAGTGTATCTCTTACTATGCAGTCTTTCTACCCTTCCCTTAGGCAACCCCCAGTGACCTTTAATAGGGAGACAGTACTAATCTAGCTGGAGCTTTGATCTGATCTAGTACAGCTGTAGTGATTTTCTTATTGTACTGTAAATCATGGACATATTTAGTAAAGGCTTTAAAATTTTTCTACTATAGTTCAATTAAAGGCACATTATCCAATAGCACAACTCTTCAGATAAGTTCAAATGATTAAAACAGTTGCATAAATGCTTAGGCTGCTGTTGATTATACAGAGAACATCACCATAATAAATACTACTGTCTTTACTCAGGTCTGCATATTCTCTGCTGTTTATGTCTTCATTTTTTTCCTGTATTTTATAAGCACTCATCACTGTTCAGTTTTTGTTCCAGTTAAATGATCAAAGGCTATCCTTTAATGTATTGCGCTCATACTATAAGATAACAGAAGATCAAATCAACCCTGTTGCTAGAATTCCACAAGCAAAATCCTTACTCCCAAAGCATTAAAATGCTTCAGCCTCAGGAGAGTTGCCAGATACAATATTCATTACTGTATAAAGCCATTGCAGCCAACTGCTATTGTAACCTGAAGCTGCAGTGCCATTATGCATGCATGTTGCTAGCCTGTGCAGAAGCTTTCACTGTTTTATCTTCACCTCTTGATTAGATTAAATGAAGATATGACTGTAACCTTAGACAAGCCTATTTATTCTATTTTTAACCTTGCAGACAGACAGAAAGACTAAAGGAGGAGGGAGGAAGAGTGCTTAACTGAAAAATAGGAGACATATTTTAGATAAATCTGTTTCATAAAATCTTTCCTGATCTGAGCCCCAGGAAGTAGCATTGCTTACTCCAGCAGATCCTATCTCTGACAGTGTGTGGCCCACTCACCTGCACTGCACTGCATACATCATTTCATCTGTTGCCATCTTCTCTGGTCTCCTTTCTGATCAGTCTTCACCTTTTATAAATATAATGACAAACATCATACAGACCACTCAGCATCTCAGAAAAGCTAACACATCATCCTATTTTCAATATATCTTATCTGTGATAAAATCAGTACTTGAAATACCTTCCTTCCTTTGCATGTTTAGTGTTACTGTTTTCCTGAAGTAGAGCCTAGGGTTTTTCCACTGTATTTTGAATTTGTCCTTGAAATAATATGGAAGCTTCCCAAATTGCAAGCACTCTAGTAGTTAAATTGCAGTGGGCTTGCATGATGCAAAGCATTATTTGTTTTCCAGAGGCTTTGTTTCCTGTGGGCAGTGAGAATATCATCTGCTCCTAAGATGACAGAGAAGAATCTCTTCACAAAATGAAATGCCTCACCTCCTCAAACTGCTTAGTCTTAAGCTTAGCAGGCTGTCTTTACACACCAGCTGCTAAATAAGTACTCTTTGAAGCCATTTATCAGAACTGACTCTCTACTGATCAGGCAGGCGAGGAATGGGGAAGACTGCACTTTGCAACAGTTGAGGAAGAACGATTGCATACTACCTGGGTATAAGTCATTACCCTTGATTTGCAAATGACCTTTCTCTCCTAGGATCTGGGTGGACATTGAGTCTGTTCTTACTAAGGCCAGAACTTTGACTTTAAAAAGAACAGGGTTGAGAACAATGCTTTTGGTCACTTGCTTGCCTGTCTAACCATGCTAGAATGCTCTTTCAAAGGGCTGCTGAAGAAGGAAAGACTGCTCTATTTGCCTCTTGCTAGCAGTGGGCAGACTCTGCTGTTAGCATAAATGTATGGAATCTTGCAGCTGCAGTAACTACACTGTTCAGTGGGATTCTAATGGCATTGTGCAGTACAGGAAGCATAAAGGTCTTTGCTTTCATGAAAACAACAGATTATAATTAAGAGCAGACATTTTTGCATCTTACTTTGTTTACTGGGCTTTGCAGAAAGGTTTGATGAAATATGCCCTGTATAGTTGTTTTTTAGGTCATTTGCAGTAAGATTACAGATTGCTACAGTCTGCCTAGTGGTGTCTGCAGCAATGAAAAAACTTGCTCTATCTCTGTAGAGTAACTCTTTAATAACTGGATTCTCAACCATACAACCTTCTTTGCTCTAGATTGTCCCCTCTGCTTGAGTTGTACCCTGTACAAATAGTTTGGCAAGAAGGAAGAAGTGCTGGCTAAAGCAGAAGAAAAAAATTGTGCTCAGATCATTTGTCTTCTGCTCTTACCTTCCTCCACTTACTAGTCTTTTTATAGGTGATGGAGATACACAAGACAGAATCAAATTAGCCAGGTGAAAAATAAATAGTGGCTCCAACTTTAAGAAGCGGAGAAGAAAACTGAAGATGAGCCTTTTTGCAAGAAGGTGAAATGTTTTTTTGCCACACAGGCAGTCAGAATGTGAGACCTCCCCCAGGACATTTGGTCACAGGCCTTGGGAAACTTCTGCAGTCTAGATGCTTGTAGGCTAAACAGAAAAGACAATCTCTGGCACACAACCAGAGAATGAGAGTGAAATCTGAACTGTCGTGGAGGTAGTAGAACTACAAAGTCAAAGACAAGCTTTAAAAGCCATCATAAAGTGTAGGGATGTGACAACTGGTAAAAAGAGCTAGATACTATGACACTAGCTTGTCACGTACACTATGAGAGAGTGGTTATACAGAGTCTTACATAGCCATCAGGTTGTACAGCCAGTGTGCATAATTTACCTGGTACACTGGTTGGTAACCTGATGAGGAATGTCAGAGCATAAATGGTCTCAAGTTTTGTCCCATTCAGTCAGCTTGCTTCCTTCACATCTGCTTTACTGTGACACTAACATGAAGAAATAACTTTTTTAGTCACAGACTCAAGTTAAATAACAAAGTAGTTACACTTGAAAGAATATCAGGTACCCCTTCTTCCAGGAAAAGTCATGTAAGAGATGTCAGCACTATTCTTCAGTGTGTGCCTTGAACCAAAGCTGGACCTGCCACCTGCCAACAGCTCCCTCAGCTCGGACTGAAGCCCTTCCTCAGTATGACCAAAAAATTAAGCAGTATGTACTACTGCTGTACCATTTGTTGCAGGGGTTTTATGGAAATTTTCCTTTCATGTATGGACTGAACAGCACGCTCTTTAATAAAAATAAGAAGACTTAATGGATTTGTGGCCTGAGATCACCATGTCAGCATGACTACGCTGAACACCTGTGCCTTGCTGTCAGACATATTATATACCAACAGTATTAGAATCAGCAGCACGGTAAACCTCTGCTCTTAGATTTAGGTCAGATCTCTGGATCACAGAGTACTTCAGAACTTTCATTACTAAAACATTTCATAATCTGTTCAGGAATATGAGTATTTTAAGCACAGCAAGTACAGTAAAAAAAAAAATAAAAATTCTTAAAAGTTTTTGCAACAGTTTGACCATTCAAGTGCAACCATTTGCAGGCACCATGAAAATTCTTTCCATATGCATCAGTCTTGGTTTGTGAGAAGCATGAAGAGTAGGGATTGCTTTTGAAGTGAACGTACCTCTCGTATGGACACTTGTGTGCTCTGTGTATTTGAATGCAAGCTAAGTATATACTGTATGTATATTTATCAGTAGAGTTATCTACCCATTAGTAAACAACTGTTTTAGACTAGAAGGGCATATCTTTCACTGTGCTTCTCCTCTGAAATATAACCATTTCTTGATTTTGTTTTTTCTAGCTCTGTTTTGTGATGTTTTGGACGCCAAATGTGTCAGAGAAGATTTTAGTTGACATAATTGGAGTAGACTTCGCTTTTGCAGAGCTGTGTGTTGTGCCTTTGCGCATCTTCTCCTTCTTTCCACTTCCAGGTAAAAAAAAAAACAACAAAATTAAACCTCTGTAACCTCAGAACCACACTGACTGTGAGGCATGGTCACAGAGTCTAGCATGGCTGTACATACAAGAGTAGATAAATGCATGCCTGGCATAAGGAACATGGTTTTTATTGGAGCTGGTGTAGACCAAGACTATTCACATTGGTTGTCAACATACAAATGTTGCAGTGAAAGTAGGCTGTCATTAGGCAGATTTCTGACTGTCAAAATTAAAGCCTGAATTCTGTCTATTGTAGTTGACCAAGAACACACACATGAATGGCAGTAGTGATACACGTGTGCCAAGAATGAAAATAACTATTTGGAAATAGGATCTAGGACAACCTCCACAGTAGCGTCACGTCCATTAGTATCCCCTTCTGCTTCGTTGGACTAGATGATCTTTCGAGGTCCCTTCCAACTCCTAATATTCTGTGATTCTGTGATTCCAGACCCAATGTATTTTTAGATTTCATTAGAGCACAAACAATATAGAATAAAAGTTAATGCTCCTGTTAAATAGAGAGACAAGCTTGACAGCAATATTCACAATGGTTCCACTCAAAACATTTCAGACTTTTCTAATGAAATGATACATCATGTAGTGTTTTCTGTTTATACGATGAGACAGTTTTGTTAACAAAGATAAACTACAAATAAAAGAATAGGTATATGCAGCTATCTTTTTTGTTCCTAGCTGTTACACAATGTACAAGGGCAAGGTGGAAAATTTTCCTTGGTACTCTTTAGGGAAGGGGATAGGGTTTTTTTAATGAAAAAAACAGAATGGACCATAAAAAATTGTGGTAAATTGATTGTAAGAAAGGAGCTCTTAGGAAGGGTTGCTGTCCATAGCTGATGCTTTTTTCTTCTTTTTTTTTTAATCCTTATATTAAAGCCATTTGGATACAAGATCTACTTAGTTTCTAGTAGGATTTCCCAGTGTGCAAAGTTACCAGAAACAAGTTTCACCATGGTTATTTTTGAGCAGTGCTCTCTGAATCAAAAAGCTTCCTATGAGATGACTGACTTTTTTTTTTACTACTTTTGCCTCCCTTTCTCCCCAACCTTCTCCCTTCCCCTGTTTATGAACAGTGACTGTCAGAGCACACTTGACTGGTTGGCTGATGACCCTGAAGAAGACATTTGTGTTGGCACCCAGCTCAGTGCTGCGGATTATCGTCCTCATCACTAGTCTCATTGTGCTCCCTTACTTGGGGTAAATATTCATTCTCCATAGAACTGATGTGTTTGCTTTCCCCTTCATTTCTGTTCCTTCTCAATTTGTGGCTGAATTTGCAAAGCTCAGAACATTTTCCCCAAATATTAACCATAATAGAAAGCCTTAATAGTATAAATATCTGGAAAAGAAACATTTACAAGTTTGCAAGTGTGGTTGCTTTAGGAAGGCACAGTAGTGATGTAACTTCTGAAAATATATGCAAGTGTCAAAGGGGCAAAAACATGTTATTCCTAAGGGGAATTTATTTCCATGTTATTAAATGCACTGTTAAGAAAGCTAATGGAAGAAGAATATCTTGTTTACAATTTAAATATTCCATTCCGCAGCACTTTGTACAAGACTTTAAATTCTTAGTCTGTAATTTGGTTCAGAATACGGTTCCTTTACTAAACATGAAGCCATTAAACTACAAAGTCCTTTGAAATACCAGTTTCTCTCTTTGCCAGTGTATCATCCCTTTGAAGGAAATATTTCTAACAAGAAATTAGTTCTATGTGCCAGTGAAAATATAATTAGGAGTCATGCATTCTCACATGACCATAACTACTTTCTTTTTGTGCCACCCACAGGGTTCATGGAGCGACTCTTGGAGTAGGATCCCTTCTAGCTGGTTTTATAGGAGAATCCACCATGGTTGCAATAGCAGCCTGTTACGTCTATCGGAAACAGGTAAGAATTAGGCTTTGTGGGGTTTGGTAGAAGCAGATGATGGATATAGTGCATTTGAGTTCAGATTAAGAGTACACTTTTGGAGTGTAACTCCCCAGCATCCCCACTTACAGAATTTGGTTTACTTCCTTGTGCTATCTCCAGAGCGTTCAACTTGGGAATTCTTTGGTTTGAAATAAAACCAAAAGGTGCCCTCCAGCAGCTGGTGAGCATTGAGGGCATGGGACCAGGCCATAGGACACACTGGTCTGCAGTAAATTTCTTGCTCCTCAGAATATGTGTCTCATGGATATCATGTCCTTACTGTCACGTGGTTTGCACTGTAGGTCTGCTACTACAGTACAATCTGGCTTCTTTATGGAGATATAGGAAATATTCATCCAAGCTTATTATATGTATGTGTATCTACATGTGTATATATCTGTATGCAAACTTCTGTTTCTTTATAAAACCAGCTCTGCTGAAAATGGACAAAAAGTACAGTTGCTTATTTTTTTTGCCATCTAAAGAAGTGGTTTAAAACAGGATACACTCCTGCAGCAGTAAAGAGTAAGAGTTTATAAATAATTAAACAGATGAGGATTTCTCGTAGCCATACTTTTCTGTATTTCACACATTACAGTCCTGCACATATGGAGTAGTAGTGATACATGGATTTCAAAGAATATTCCACTAAATGAAGTCAAATACAGAACAAATACTGGCTAGGTCACTGGGTACATCGCAATATCTGCATGTTGTGTCCTTCCAGTTGTGTGTTCAAGGTACTGTGTAGGACAGCATATTCAACTCCAAGCAGAAATGGCATGATTCTGTAGTGGAGCACTCTGTGGATGGGAGCAGAAGATACAATTTATGCATTTATGCATTTTCTTTTTTTTTTTAATTAGACTTCTTCCTAAGGGCCACTTCTATTTTTAGCAAAAAAATAAGAAAGATGGAGTATCTAGAAGCCATATGTTGGAACAAACTAAACCCAGTTTTGATATGTATTAACAGTGCAGGCCATGGCAATAGATGAAAGTGTATGAGGTTCATAAGAAAACAGAAGATGTTTATCTCTGTCATGGTTACCCTGACATGTTTTTCTTGAGAACCAAAGAGTAAAACCTGTAGACACTGAAGTGGCTGTTCTTGGGCTGTGATTTCACAGCATATATTTGTTTAGACTAACTTTATTGCTTCTTTGTTACAGTAGTAGCTGGTAGAGTGTTTCTAGGCAGGGAAATGGTACTTAATTTTTTGCAGTGATGAATGCAGGTAGCAGTAATAACTGTGCTAACCTAATTTATTCAATTACCAGAATTAGTATGTAGCTGACAGCATCGCGTCAACAGCCAACATGACATTGGCAAAGCCAACCAGTAACTGTATGCACCAATTTGCTTTCGCCTACAGTGGTAATAGTGGGTGGCATTTGAGAACTGCAAATAAAATGTTGTGTAGAGACCTCTGAAATTTTGAAACTCTGATATGCCCAACTCATCTGAATCAGTAATACCTATGAGGAGTTTTTTGTCAGCTGTACAAGTGTTTTCTGTAAGACAAGTCAGTCTGCTGAGACATGGATAATAAGGAACAGATGCTTCAACTTGTTTTGTAGTGGGGCTGAATGCTTCTTAGCTTTACTAATCCAGGACATCCTGGATGAATCATAGGACTCTTGAATGCCCTCCTGCTCCTGCTAGCCAAAAATACTGTCATATTACTTGGCCTTGGTGGGACAGGGGATCACGGTGGATCAGAAATACCAAGAAAAGCCAGAATGCTCACATCTTGTAAAATTCCTGAAGTTTGACATTTGAGAAATTAGACTGCCACCTCTGACTCCCCTCCTAGTGCAGCTTATCTGTTCTCATATTTTGTTCCCTTTTTTTTTTAATAAAAAGTCTGTGATGTGAAAGATTCCAGATGCTCTCTTCCCTCCAGCCATGCTGAAGACTGTTTTGGATGCTGCTTAGCATAAGAAATGCCTCTATTATTGCATTTACATTAGAGAGGAGAAAGCTGAGCCCCTGAAGGTTACAGAAACCTTCTAAGTTGCTAGTGACAAGCCACAAATATACTAGCTTTTAATAACATACTCTAAAAATAAAAAGATTCCCAACTAGCTCCTGCCAGTGCCCAAAGTTTGCAGGACTGTGTTCATGCCCGACTTACTGATAGGTTTCTGAATGCTTGTTTCAATCTAGAAAAAGAAGCGGAATGAGAATGAAAGAGCTACAGAAGGTGAAGACTCTGCAATGACCGACATGCCTCACACAGAGGAAATGACAGACATCGTAGAAATGAGAGAAGAGAATGACTAATAACTGGGATGCAATTGTTTTCTGCAGGGACGATTGGAGTGGCACTGCAGCATCTTGTCGTCTCTCATGCTTTTTTGTTTGTTCGTTTTTATTTTTGTAATAAAGAGGCCTTGATTTAAAAGGTTTCAGATAAATTCTCTAGCATACTGAGTATGCTGTCACTGATGAGGGACCTAAAAAGAGGTCTTTGCTTTTTTGTTTGCTTTTCAATTGAATTTGTTTTCTCACCCCGTGCAAACATAAAAGATACAATTGCATCACTGTAGAGTCTTCCTTACTTATGCATCCACCTTCTCTGGACAATCTACATTTGTCAACCAAAGCCCTGCTCTCTGTGCGTGCGTCTATGTGCGTGTGTGTGTGCACATGCATGTGCTTGCACACTCACACGTGACACTGGCTCAATGGCACTGCCATAATCCTACTCCCTCTCCTCTTTCCTTTTCCTTCCTTTTCTTTATGAGAAATGTAAAGGAAAAGAAGTTTGGAATACAGAGCTTTATTTTACTTGCTTGAAAATGACTTAGCTACATAAACTAATATACTATGGTGAACTATATCTTTTTTTTTGCCTCATCACTAGAGCTTATACTGCACAGGGTACAGGACAGGGAGGAATGTGTAGGGTTCCACATAAATTGGAGAAAAACAGGTTCCTCCCTTGTTAATAGTGTGTGGATATGTATGTACGCACACAGGTACATAAACAGAGACATACATATATATATGTTTATATATATATATGCATATGATAAAGTACACATAGGACAAGAACTCTATTTGGCTTTTATTCCATCAGAAAGATAGCAATCTTTTGGGAAATGTAAACATTTAGTTGAGACTTTCTTGAATCGTTAAGCCCCACCTTATGTATCATTTTCTTTAGAAAAATAACCATGCACTTTCCTCTTGTGAAGAGGGTGATGGCAACTGATAGGCTTTGACTGTATTTGAATTTTAAAAAAAATAAATATTGACAAGCTTTACCAAAGTTCTTGTCCACTGATTTAGCTTTAATTTTGAAGGTTTATTTGCTCTATATACTTATTTCTGGTGCCTATATTTTTTTTCCAAACAAGATAAGGTATGCAGGATACCATGCTGCACGTAGCTCTATGAAAGGTTTTATATAGAGATATACACATGCTCACACAAACACACATACGTATGCTTTGCTATGTTATATTTACCTATGCAGTAGATCAAAATGTATGGTGAAGCTCAAGTACTGATGGTCCTCCAAGTCGTTAATTAGAGACCTTGGTAATTTGTTAGCTCTCAAGACAAGAGTTACGTGGAAGTGGGAAGTTGCTCACACCAGTCAGTAAGTGCTGTACTTGGAGAAGGCAGCAGGCACTGTGTGGTTGTGGCTGAAATGGGCCTTAAATAACAGAGCGCAGGGTTGGGTGGGTGACTTGTATTGGGTAGAAATGAAACCTATATAAAGAGGTGACTGAACCAGAGAGGGTGTGGGTGCCACAGCTGATGGCTGCAGCAGTAGCTGGTAGGTCTGTGCTCTTCTGCATGTGGCTGCAGGGCAGCGTTTGTTACCAGTTTGTAGTAGCTTGGGTTCTTTCAGGTTTAATCTTGCCACAGTCTGGAAACCATTCTCCTTCCATGCTATATCCATAAATCACTTAATTTAAACCTTATCTACTAAAAGCGTATTTTTCTATGTTGTGGAAATTATTATTTAACTGGACAAATTCCATTTCTAGATTTATTTGCCAGGTAGTCCCAGCACTCAAACTAAGCACTGGTTTAAATGTCATATCAAGATACATGTATGTAGACATACAGACGTATAAATATATATATTGTATATTATGTAGATTTATTTTAAGCTACATTTCCTATTTTTCCAAATTCAGCTGAAAGTGTCTCTGAAAAAACTACAGAGTTGGCTAGGAACCAGTTATGGCTGTCATGAGAAGCATTGTATCAGTGAACTTGACATTTTATTGTAAACATTTGTACCAATTTGTTATAGGTACAAATGCAACAAGAAAAAATGTAGAAATGATTGTGTTGAATGACAGATTTGCAAAATGGTTAATGAGTAGTGGCACTAGGAGGGTAAATCCAGTAACTGTGTGTTTTCTGTGCTACCACAAGGTTGTTCTTTTTTCTGGTGATAGCTTGAAAAACAGTTTTAAGAAAATCCTCAGACAAATGAACTTTGTGCAGTATGTAGGCTGTACACGTTAATGAATACAGGTTCTCAAATAGTCATGTGCATAATGTGTATATAAACTGTTACAGGTCACAGTGGCCATTCAAGGTCTTCTCTGTTCATGCAGTTTGGTTTCTCCAGTACTTTTGAATCCAACTCCACAAGATCCAGTTTTTCAGGAACTGTAGAGATAAAGCAAGAAAATATTTTTGTGTAATACTTCTTTTCATACATGACTAAAATGCAAACAGCAGTATTTTTGAAGAATTTTCAGCACTACAAATGCAGGTTTCAAGGTAATAATTACACCAAACAGTAAAACTTTGAAGACAAATGAAATGAAATGCTGAATTTTTTGTTGTAGATGGGAGATGAATAGATATAAAAAACTTGCATTATTTGTCATATAGAGCTAAAATAATGGGGTTATAAAAGATAAATTTTCAGTTGTGTGGGTAATGATAGTCCTTTACTTTGCAAGATACCAAATGAGCACAGGAGTTCTGGGATTTGGGCAAGAATTCAAGCAGTGACAAAGGACACATGCACTGCATCTCTTTCTGCTTCCTCTGAGTTGTGTATTTCTTTACACTACTCTGCTGGATTAACAAAATGTGCTGATGTGTCTGCACTGCTCGAGTCCAAGACAGCCCCTGGTGCCAACCTGGATACCAGCTGTGTGGGCAAGCAGGATCTCCAAAGAGCACACTGTCCCCCACAGCCTCTGAGTACTGTTGTTAGGAGCTTCGTTAGCCACCTGAAACCTTGCTGCTCCAACTCCCAGTCGGTGGCAAGTTCAGCTGGGCTGGTGAAGCAGCCAGTCTGGTGGGTTACAGGCTGGGAGCGGGCAGCATCCTCCGGTGAAGCTGCAGTCAGCGTGCTACTGGTTCCAGTGTCTCTTGTCCTTGCAGGTAGATGATGGTGCGTGCTCTGTCCTGCACCTTTTCCTTCCTGAGTTCTAGTAAAATAGCTTAGCTGTCTCTTGTATTACGGCTTCTGAAATGGCTGACTATTTCTGTGATAAATATTTTACAATGGAAACCTAAGTTTCTGAGTTGGAGAGCCAGAATGCGATTATCTGAGTGAATCCGTGTGGACACTTGGCCTTTCTAGACTTTCTTGAGAATTACCAAATTATACAATGAAAGTTACAATAGAAAAAGGAGCAAAATTGACCTGCATTCTACTCCTAACATTTCAGAACAGCTAACACAGGAAATAGGAGCAGAACACTAAGTTGTGGATTAATGTTTTAATAAGTATATTAAGTTGTATTAATTTGTCTTGAGTTTTCCTTTTGCAGGATTAGCATTGGCATTTTTCCTCCTTACTAACCTAAGCAGGCCTCTCACACTTACCAAGCAGTGAACTTGGTGGAAAAAGCTCTGCATTTTCCAGCTGGTGCTTGAGGCGCTGGGTTCCTAGGCATGGGGTTCCCAGCCCTCTCCCCATGCCCCTGGCAGAGCAGTTCCAGGCAGGAGCACTTAGTTGCCGGCTTGTTAGATAGAGCCACCCTCAGTGAGAGGACTGGGTGAGTAACAGAGAAGTCTTTTGTTTTCTACTCATTTTGCTGCTAAATATTTCCTTTGAGCGGGGGAGATTTATATCTGGCTCTCGCTCGGTGTTTTGCCGATCTGTAGCCAGAGAGGGAGCAGATGGAGAGGGAGGGAGAGCTGATGAATGCAGCCGATTCAGGGCAGGCCACGATGCGCTGACAGAAACCTTTTGAAGGGGAGAGGCCTTCTTTTGTGGGATGGCGCCTCGCTCTTAAAACGAAGGGAGAAAGGATGCTTTCAGGCACAGGGCATCCAGAGTCGTTGGGCATTGTTTTGTGTTGGGCTGCGAGGTGGCAGCGGGAATGGAGTCTTCTGTGGCTCCAGCATCCTCGGTGAAATGCAGGGCAGGGCAGGGGATGGTGAGGCAGCAGCATCAGCTCCATCTCACTGAGATTTTGTGTCTGTGGCATTATCAGCACACATCTGAGTGCAGCTGGGTGTTACCTGAACATAGCTGCTGCAGCCATTAGTGTGTTGGAAAGTCATGCATACGTATTTGCATATTGTGTATGTGAGGGTGTTGCGCAGGCATTTCTATTACTGCCTTGATATCGTTCATTGGAACAAGAAGTCAAGTCTAAACATGGTCTTAACGTGGGGCTAATACTAAGACTTTTTTTTAATTTCAATTTAAAGCTAGATAAAATAGTAAATAAAACATCCTTTTAGCAGACCTTGCACCACTAAGTTAAAGTATGATTTAGATCAGTAAACTGGAATGGGAGAGAAAGAACATGTTGAAAAGCTGTGATTCTGTGATTGTATATCCTTCCTAAAGACAACAGCATGGCATGGAGAAAGTGATTTCATAGGGCAGAAAACACGAGAGGTATGGCTGCTGCCATTTCCCTTTCAGCTGCCTGGGAGAGGGACTGAAATGTGAGCAGCAATGCGTCTGTAAGACACCACTTAGAAGTAGTTTGGTTTCTGAATGCAGTAGCCAACAGAGGAGTATGAAACATCTGAAAAGATTATTCAAGCAGAAATAACCTACATGCAGGTTTTGTAATGTTCAGAGAGGAAGCACTACATAGCTTGCTGTGTCTGAGTAACTGGCAGGGCTGCACTGGGGAAGTGTCATAAACATTACTTAAACACAAGGTAAAATTATCACAGTTTTGGTATAAAATTGGCATTTCCCAGATACCAACATAACCAAAAATGTTAGGATTCCCTTCCCTCATTCATTTTTGCCTTTTTAATAGAATTCAAGTGCAGAATACCATATTTTTTGAAGGGAGCAAGTTCCCCCAGAGGGATGTGCAGTGCGGAGCAGGCTGTAGGGGCTCACAGCAGAGCCCTGGCAGGAAGAGGAGCTCCAGGTTCGTTCTGCACTGTGTAACCCACTGGATTCAGTTGCAGCCTCACGGCGTTGTGAAACGAGGCAGAATTACCAGTTTAGCAGCAAACTCAGTGCAAGCATGATCCTGACCTGCAGCAGCACTGCAGATCAGCAGGAGGGCATGGGATGCAGGAGCAGCCCTGGCTTTCCACTGGGTTTGGGCAGCTTGTGTAGATTTACTCTGGAGAGCCAAGTTCAATTGTCAGTGCATAGATGCAATCTTCAGCAAAACCATTGCCAGACTTCTCAGTAATTGGCACCTTCTGAACAAAAGGCCAAAGACGAAATACAGGGGCAGAGAGACTGAGCTTTAAGCTTGGCTTGGAGCATGTACTCACACAGAAGGATATTTTGGCTGCAGCTTGGGCAAGTTAATTATGCAGAGATTCAGTCTCACTGTTTCATAATCAAGATGTCCACTCTATCTCAGTAAAACAGAAGAATGGTGGTATATTTTTAGATGATCTTTTTGTCTTTGTAACCTTGAGAGGAAAGTTTTCTATAGTATTACCAAGCCTTGTCACTGCTCAAATCAGTTAGTTTTACCTCATTGTTATTTTCCATCATTCTTAGTTCAGCATCTTTAGACTTTTCCTTATTTTCTTCTGAAGCCTCCTGCTAAGCTTATTTTGTCTGTTTGCATTTTGAGAAGGAAAATGTAATTCTCAAGCTGACTGAATTTCAAGTAATTCCATAATTAAAAAGTAGCTTGTAACAGAACTCTTCTTGACAGACTGTTTTTCACTTTTCCAGTTATGGCTGTCAGGAAAGGCATTGGATCAATCAAGTTTACTTTTTAGTGTAAACATTTGTACTCATTTGTTACATGTACAAATGCAGTAAGAAAAGGTTAGAAATTATTGTGTTGAATGACAGATTTGTAAAATAATTTCATGATTAATGAGCAGTGGCACTAGGAGGGTAAAGACTTAACTCCAGTAACCATATGTTTTCTGTGCCACCACAAGGTCAGTCTCCTTGTTTCTAACAGTAGTTTTAAATAAATGAGCCGAAAAGGAGAGTCAGTTAGAAGGAACTGGGGGTGTCTTCATTTAAAATGAGGAATTAAAAGAATTAATTCAAGTTCACTACTTAAGTCCAGCCACTTTGTGACTTTCTAATGATCCATAATACCACAACACAAACTTTTCCAGTGAAGTTAGAAGTTCTGCTGCATCCCCAGAGCAGTGCAGAATAGTTTGAAGCACTGGGGAACACTAGATTTTGTGTATTTCACAACTAAGTGCATAACTTAATGAGGTGGAGAGGCTGATTAACAGGGACAGTCTATTAAGTTTAAATTCAGATAGATGTGAGCAGCCTGATCCAATGTCTAAGGTGGCTCTGCTTTGAGGGGAGAGAGGCTAGATGACTACCTCCAGTCCCCTTCTGACCTAAATTGTTTACTGATTCAATAAAGACTCTAGAGAGGTCTCTCCATCTTAAGAGACTTGAAACTGCTTACCTTTTTCAGGCTTTCAGATCAGGGCTGAGAAACAGTGCATACTAAGGATCTAAAATGTAGATATCGGAGCAAAAATCTGAGCTGCACAGATTCTGATGTTGATGACAAAACTTCCATGCTACAGAGCCAGCTGTAAAATGCCCTCCCACCCTTGGGGAGCCCACAAGGAGGGCAAAGCAGAAATAAGCTATTCTATCTGCAGATGAAGTATTTGTGTACTGTACTGCACTTTTTCAATTATCATCATGGCTAGGCTTCGCGAATGAAGATTTAAGTAAAATGCCTGAAACCAGCCATCAGCTGCATCTATTACCTGCTTCCTCCCATCTCTCTTCATGTGCATCATTTCATTCAGCATTTAAAAAAAAACCCAACCCTTTCCTTTCTGATAACTCCCCTTTGTAGTCAAGGTAATGCAAAGTAAATACTTAGATTTACATAATAAACCAGCTTGGCCTATGTACAAATGAAAGCAGATCGATCCCCTGTAACCAACGTGCATTCCTCAACTTTGTAGTGTGCTCTCCAAAGCAGCACTAATGTAACTCTGCTTTTGTGTCCTATTAAAATAAGCAGGAAAAAAAAGGAAGACTACAGGCAATAAGTTTACTGGTTACTTAGATCAGCTGATTTTATCCACAGAGTTTGCAAGCACCACAAAATTGCCAAAGCAAAACTTCCAAAAACACTAAAGGTACATACTCATTTCTGTAGATGACATACCCTTGCTTGTTCCCATCAACAAGCTTTTTAAAATAGATCTGTTCACTCTTAAGTAATGGAGTTCAAAGTGCACTTCACTTGCTTTAGGTTTACTAAAACTCTATCTGCAATATCTTGTATATTTTTAAAAAGCAAGCACACAAGATGTGAAATTCAACCTGTGTTTTTTAACTAGGCAGAAACCCTCACCACAAGCATAGAGGCAGTCCAGCTTAGATCCTGTCAGGTTTTGATTTTTTGGGACATTGCTCTCACTGCTCTGTTATTTTAGAGCAGCTTTTGGTGGTGTTGCTTCTGCTTTTGTTTCTCAAAGCCTATAGAGGGTTTGTGGTAAGAGACACAAGTGTGGCTGGAGGACCCCAGAGCTTGTCTGCTGAGAGGGAAGATGGCTTGATGCAGGAAGCACAGAGCTCCTTTTAGAATGATGTAGTTTGATGGCTTGTCACTCCACTGCTGGGCATGAGCTGGTGGCAGTAATGGCTGTTGAGAGGAGAGGGGAAAGATAGACATCCTCCATTGCTGGTGGGCTTAAGTTAGGATTGCAGGCAGCGTCAGAGCCCCCTACACTGCTTGTGTTATTTCTTCTGCAACACTGGCAGAGCATGTTACTAGCACAGGCCATAGAAAAGCAAACTGGAGACCGAGTACTTGACTCTGTATGGTGGAATGACTGAAATGTATTTAATGGTTCTTGAGCAGCACAGCCTAGCAGCATTCCCAAGCTTTGAGTAAGCCTTCTACAGAAAGCTGCTGAGAGTGCCCAAGGAGGATCACATGTGAGAGACTGTGGAAGAGTGTGTGCACATATGTGGAGAGACAGGGGAGAAATGGCTGCAAAAGAATGAGTTGAAGTATCTTTTGCAAGCTCACTGCACTACATTACCCTGGAAGGACCATACCTGTGGCCAGAGAGAACCATAACCCCTTCATTTATCATCTGTAGTGAAAGGTTCACAGGCCTTCAAAGGTTATTGGGTAGTGTTAATAGGTAAAACTGAACTTCATCGTGCTAGAAGCACAAAAGACAGCAAACTGCCATGCCTTTGCAATGGAGAAAGGAGCAAACTTCACATGTCCTACTCTCTCCATCTTTGCATACTTGAGCAGGGCCAGCCACAAAGGTCACTCTAGAAAGAAACCACAACAGTTAAGTAAAACCTGAACTGCAAAGCAGATGAGGAGGACTATTTTGTCATCACAGTAAAAAAATCATCATGGAACCAAACAGAAAGTGTCTCAAAGGAGATGCAGTTTCTGAACAGACATTCAGGATAGCATTGACCACATTGTATGAGGTCAGACTGCATCATCTGTAGAGCAGTATTATAAGGATAGCAGGTTCTCCAATCTCAGAGGTGCTATAAAGATAAATTTCATTAATGCTGGTGAAAGATTCTTGGATACTACAGGGAACAGCATCACAGAAATGCCTAAAAATACTGCATTCATATTTACATGTTCTAATTGTGCCTTTGGGTTCTCTAAAATTGACTTGTTTTTAGTTTCATGGAAACACTTTAAAACCTGAAAATCTGGAGTAGTCTCTGGAAGCAGCGTCCTAATAAAGGACAGCCCAGAGTCTGAAGACTCTCGCTCAGGAAAGAGAGGAAAGGATGCTTGGCAGCCTTGTCTTTTCCCAACCTGGCCCTCTGACCAGGAGGATTCTGCAAGATAATGTCTTTTTCTGTTCTCAGCAGGCTCACAACATTGAAAGAGACAAAAGCAGTAGCTGGCCAGACTTCAGAGCATGTGGCAGTTGCTTTGGGACTAAGGTCAATTCTCTGAACCCATTTCTGTAGAGGAAAAGCCCCATTTTTTTCAGTTCATCTCTACAATCTGAAGGTAAATCTGAGAACTAGGCAAACTCATATTTCACCTGACAGGTGCCACTGGATTTTAATTTCCTTCAGAATGCCTTTCAGTATCAGATTCAGATTCTTTTTTTCAGTGTAAAGCTGTCTTTATGCAAAGCAGTGTGCCTAATAGCCATCCTCAGCTACTTAAGTCAATTCTGCAAGGACTGTAGGTGTCAAGCCAGAGCACCGTTTGGGACTACAGTACAGGGATCCTGGATTTTAAATGAAATGTTACCTCATGCATCATTTTCTGTCATCCTTGTAGAATTCCAGTGCATTTCTCTCAAAATAAACATTGCTTTCTGCAATTTGTACACATGCTAAAGCTCCTGCTTTGGGGGTTTCATGACCATTTTGCTTTCAACGTGCATTTTCTTTACAGTCCGAAGAAACCAATGAAGGTTAAAATTTTGTAGATTTTTAAAATGACTGCTAAGGTCAAAAGTATAAAGGTAGATGTTGCATTAAAATTGAGTGCTGTTTATGTATTTAACAGAGCTGTATGGTTTTGCATTGTTAAAAAAGAATGATCTATGCTTTTTGGGGAGGGAGGGAATCTGTGCTCCGATATTGTCCAATAGCTTTCATATTCTCGTTACTTTAAGTAAAGTTCTAACAATTTGCATATGATTCCTGTTTCTGATTACTTCTGTTTAATTAATTTTGATAATCTGACATGGTCTAAAGTATTCTTCTCATTTGGAACAAGCAAAATATACCTCCTGGTGAGAAATTAATCTAACACACAAGTTGTTTTTAATTATGAGCATGATGCTGCCAACTGCAAGGTATTTACTTGAAGTTAATCAAATGCAAGGGTATCCAGAAAATGATGAAAGACAAGCTCTTTATTTCTAAAAAGTCTCCAAGTGT
Organism: Galbula dea; assembly: GCA_013399015.1. NCBI lineage: Eukaryota > Metazoa > Chordata > Aves > Piciformes > Galbulidae > Galbula > Galbula dea. Next base: position 532,442 of record VWZX01009446.1, read on the forward strand.
TGGTCATATAGAAATATTTTTTCTATTCTGGTCAGAATTATTTTTTCCACACCAAATCTAAAACTTGTATCACTCCTGTTAAATAGACACTTAAAAGGAGATCATTATTCTCACCAGACCATGGCAAACATAAACGTCATGAGAAGATGCTTCATCTATCTATCTGGTAAGCCATCAAAGCTGTTCTTATGAAGCTGTGAAAAATACTCCTTAAGCAAAAAACGTTTAGTGTTTGATTTTGAGCAAAATGTTCCTTGGGTGCTCCCAAATGACCAAATCTGAGCCACTCAAAGCAAGCAAGAAGGCTGATTAGGGGACCATAGCCTTAAATGTCTGTCCTGATGCAACACTCCAGCAGGCACTGTTTTTAAAAGGGTCTTGGAGAGGTACAAAGGTAGGGCTTTGCTGACTTATGACTGCCCCTCCCCCCCCAAACCCTTTTGACTCAACTCTCCTCACAGTGGCCCATAGCAGGGATCCTGGTGATGCTTGCAGAGCGAACTCAAGTTTCTCCAGCCCACAAAACGAGAGCCTCACATACAGTCTTCCCTGTGACAGGACTGGGAAAAGGTCTGTTTCTTTGGCCTTTGGTGCAGGGCTGTCCAGGGTGCCTTCAGAGACCCCTGAACTGGTTGTTGCTCTCACCAAGTCCAGCTCCCCTTTCCTGCTCTCCAGCCATGGCTGGAGAAAGCATTGGCTCATGTCTGGTCGCGTTCCTGCCTGAGAACAGGAAAGCTGAGCAGGGCCAAGAACATAATTAGGGTATCAATGTATGGCAGCAAACGATAACTCCCTTAGCCGCTCAGGCTGCTGGCACCTGCCACTGCCTTCCCATGGCTGCTTGCAAAGAGCATGGCCTGACCTTGTCCAGCTCTTCTTGCCAAGAGCACTGACCTGGCAGGAGGTCATGCTGAAAGAAAAAAAGGGAAAAAAAAAAAAAAAGGCTCATAAGGGCAGGGGCAAGTGAGCCAACATCCCCATGGCTTGGAAGGCTAGAGCTTCATTTTGAGTAGACTGAGCAAGGCCAAAAACTGTAAACAGTCACATGCAGTGAGTTTGGCTTTCCCAAACTAAGCCCTCTTTCAGGGACCACATAGGCTTTATTTTTCTCTCCCAAAGCAATAAAAGTCTAGCTTGCAAGCAAGTAAAAAGATGTGCAGTATGACGTCAAATAGCATTATTAATTCACCTTTTTTGCTTACAATCTTGAAAGTCTCTTCTCCCCCCTCTCACGTCAGTAGACCCTCGTCAGACTCTTCCTCCATCAGTAATACGGATAATTCAATGAGGCATCCTGAAATGTAATCCAGTTTACTTCCCCAAAGGGCACACATAGGCCTCAGACAAGAGAATGCTTAGCCACAGACAGAAACTCTCCTGCTCACAGATAACACTGCACAACGTTTGCTTTTGTGTCTGATAATTGGTGATAAAGGTAGGGGAAAGAAGAGAGAGAATGTGGCTCTACTGGAGGTCTCTAGCACATGCAGTGCTGGGGGAAGATCTACTCTGGGCCAAGGAACACAAAAAGGGCATGTTACCACAGACAGGCAAAAAACCCCCTGAAACTAACAGAGGTAGGGCACAAAGGGAGCAGAAGCATCGCCATCATCTTTCAGGTGGACTTGTCTGATGCAGCACTTCTGAGCGTGGTGTCAGATGATCATGGCAAATGCTCTCCCAGTCCCCATGACACAGCAGAGAGACCCAAAGGGAGGAAAATCAAAGCCTAGGAGTGGCTGCTGAGGAAGATACTACCCAGAAGAAAGTCAAGCAGTAATTAACTCTCTACACAGGCTGTTCTGTGGCTGTGAAAAGTGAGCCTTCCTTCCTCTAGGTGACTTAAACAGTGCAACATCTTCCCATGTCTCATGAGCAGAGAAGTGTTTTCCCAGCAGCTGGATCCAGTGCTCCCAAACCTACAGCCACGATGGATTGCTCCATGCAGAGCCCACCTTCCACAAGCAGGTAGTTAATTCATATATCATCCAGTGCAGCATTTTTTGAAGAACTGAGTGTTTGGGTGGCAAGCCCCACCAATGACTATGTTGCCAAACAGTTCAACAAAGACCTCAGAGAAGAAATGTTATTACTGGTTCCTCCGCCCCCACCNAACTCCTGCTCGCCAGCTTCTTGAAGGGAACACAGTCCTCCAAAATGCAAGAGTGCTCATGATCCAGTTGGTTACATCCTGGTGCAGAAGCCAAACTTTGGCAGCCAGAGAACAACCTGTCTAGAAGTGGCAAGAAGCATGCTCTCACCCAAGGTCTTTGAGCTCAGCAGAACCACCATTTGAGCAAAACACACAGATCTTCTGCTTTTAAATAAAGGCCAAAATGTTACACAATACTTTAAAAAATCCCAGCCTCCACTCAAAAGAAGGGGTTTGAGTGAAACAGTTGAAGTTTGCAGGTTTATGGCCAATCCTATACATCTTTCATGCTCAATATGATTTATTATTTTTTTTGACCTTTCATGAAGAAAAAAAATCTTCTGATGCAGTAAACATTCAGAAATATGAAGAGAGTAGCAGTCCAGCAGTAAAGATACAGCCTGTTAAATTCACATCCATTAGTCTACAGGTGCAGTTTTACACTGAATACGTTCCTTTCAGGTAGAAATAATTTTTGTCATTTCAGCAATTCAGGAACAACAGTATAGAATCACAGAATCAAAGAATATTAGGAGTTGGAAGGGACCTCGAAAGATATCTAGTCCAACCCCCCTGCCACAGCAGGATTCCCTAGACCAGGTCATACAGAAGCGCGTCCAGATGGGTTTTGAATACCTCCATAGAAGGAGACTCCATAACCTCTCTGGGCAGTCTGTGCCAGTGCTCTGGCACCTGAACTGGGAAAAAATTTCTACCTCACACAGAATCTCCTATGCTTCAGCTTACAGCCATTGCCTCTTGTCCTGTCACTGGGCTTCACCGAGAAGAGCCTGACCCTATCCTNGTAATAGAAGATTATTATCACGTTTATTCTGTTTTTCTAAGCACTTCAAATCTTTATAAAACATTTATGACCAGAATTCAGTTTTGTCCTCTATAATAAGGACAGTAAAAATAGAATATGCTTTTTCACCTGAAAATGTGATTGGAAACTAACAGGCTTATACATTTTAAAAGTTATTATGATTTGATGCACCTGATATAGTGGACAGTGTCCCCAGTCATGGCAGGACGGGGGTGGAACTACATGATCTTTGATGTCCTTTCCAGGCTAACCTATTCTATAGTTCTAGGATTTGCTCTTCAACAATCTGAGAATCCAACCACACCATTTCTCAGCACACATTATTCTTGACCCTATATAACCTCGTGTTTGTATAAGAAGAGTAAGTTATTGTAGAAACACTGCTCAGGGTTCACACAGTATGTCTCAAGCAAGCTTCCCATTCTTACACCAATTACTCTGGCTGTGGAGATTCAAATGCATCAACACACCACTTGAATATTTGGATAGAATACATAAACAAACCCAGACACTTTAGAAACCAAAGAGAGGGCTTGCTACAAATGTCAAGTCCTACTAGCAGATTCTTATTCAAGATATAAACAGATGAACTATTCGATATTCTGTTCTGGTTTTGACTGGAATGGAGTTAGTTTTCTACCTAGAAACTAGTAAGCATTGTGGCTTAGAATTACTACGAGAACAACATCATTGATAACACACTGATGAGAGTTGTTGCTAAGCAGTGCTTAGGGTAAGTCCAGGATATTTATATTTTCCATGATTTGCTAGTGAGCAGGTGCACAATCTGGGAAGGTGCATGGCCAGGACAGCTGACCCGAACTAGCCAAAGGGGTATTCCATATCATAGGATGTCATGCTTAGTATATAAACTGGGGAAAGTTGGCCAGGAGGGCAGACTGGTGCTTGGGCATCAGTCAGCAGGAGGTGAGCAATTTCATTGTACAGCATTTGTCTTTTCTTGGGTTTTATTTCTCTTTTTGTTATATTCCCTTTTCATTACAATTATTATCATTATTTTATTGTAGTTATTAAACTGTTCTTACCTCAACCCCTGAGGTTTACTCTCCCCCCCACTTCTACTCCCCATCCCACCAGGACCAGGGGAAGGAATGAGTGTGCAGCTGTGTGGTGTTCAGTTGCCAGCTGGGGCTAAACCACAACACATTAGAAAAGATTTAAAGGTTAAAGAAAGAAAAAAATAAATCCTTGAGTCTCTCATTTCACACTGTTCCACACATTTTCATAATATATTTCATCTTGCTATGCACTATTACTTTTAACCAACAGGTTATAGACTTGATGTAAGCTGATGCTGCTAAACTGTGGTCTTTTTAGATCACTAGATCAGAAGAAATACCACTTTGGTCATATTACATTTACCAAGTACGGTTGGTATTTCTGTATCGTAACTGCCTGTTGCATTTGCTGGAGTGCCAAGGGGAAGTGACAGATCAGGGGACGCGCTCGCTGTGCCTTGGGGAGGGCGCGCTGGGTGAGCCCGAGCTGACCCCTGGCCTGCAGCGACACCTGGCGGCAACAGACACCCAACACCGAGAGCACGCGCGGGTGCAGTGGTAGGCTGGCTGGGAATGGTCATTCCCCTCCAGTGAACGTTCTGTGAAGCCCAGGTTCGTTTGGGAAGGGAAGGGCTATGCTAGTTTCACAGACACGAGGACAGTGCCTGAATTCTACCCCATCATAGCAAGACAAACACTTGCAGAATTCTCCCATTCTAGAACAATAAGACTTAACCAAATTAAGCCTACATAATAACATAATTCTTATAAAATGAAGGGTTGGTTGCTTTGGGGTTTTTTTTTTTGAGTTGGATTTTGTCTGTTTGTTTGTGTGTTTGTTGTTCGGTTGGGTTTTTTTGTCAGACTGAAAGCCTGATGATGAAAATCATCTGCAGAGGCCATCACCTACAGCTCCTGGAACAGCTCTGACTAGTTCTTCAATGGCTCAGTACATTTTGTGGTGGTTTTTTTGCTAACCCATTGTCCTGGTTTGGGTTAGAACAGAACTAATTCTGTTCAGTGATTTTACTTTTTAGCTGAAGCTCCTCTAAGAAACTGCACTTTCTGAAACTAGCAGCATGTTTTCACAGACACTGCCAGCTTCTAGCAGTGATAAGGCCTAATGTTTAGATTTACTGCCAGGGATTGGTATGCAGAGCAAGGTCACTGCTAAATCTTGTGTCTCCTGTTGGGGGGTGCAGGGTAAGGGCTGCACCTTCAGGGAGGAGCAGACAGGGCAGGTGACCCTAAACTGACCAATTAAAGTATTCCATCCCATATACGTCATATTCAATATAGGGGTCAGTCCCCCCTTTGCTATAGTTTTCCTTGTTAGTTTTTTTTCCCCTTGCTGGAGGTTTTTTTCCCTTGTTAGATTTCTCTTGAGGGATTCAGATTCCTGATTCCCTTGCAAGATTCCCTTTCCTGATTCCCGGACTGCTGGATTGTTCTCCTGCGCTTTGGTGATCCCTAGTTCCTGCATCCAGTACCAGGATCCAGCCCCTGAGCCAGACTCATCTGCTGCTGAGGCCTACTGCCACAGTATCAGTGGTGACGTAGTTTCCATCAAGGGGAAGTTGGGTTCAGTATTGGGTTCTGTACATATTTGTACATATTTCATTTAACATTATTAAAGTAGTTTTAGTTTTATTTTCCAATCCACAAGTCTGTCTCTCTCTCATCCCCTTTCCCTTCCTGTGTGGGGGGGGAAGGGGGTAAGAGGGAAGTGTCTGTCATGGGGTTGGTGGTCGGCCCAGCCTCGACCCTCGACACCCATCAATTGAAAGAGAAGTCATGAATAGACGTAAGGGCAACTCATCAGCACCCATGCAGAAATGAGCGCTCTGGGGAAAAGGGACTAGAGAGCTACCTTCCTTGAGAGGCCTCTACCATACTAAACCTTCCCTTCCACACTTGCAGCTCTGTGGAATTAATAAAATTTCTTTTTCATTCTCAGAGGCTGAAGTTCCCCTCCTCAAGAAACATTCTTGGACTCTGTCTGGCTTGAAGGATGTTGATCGACATCATAGCACAGTTATTCATCTAGCAATAAGCTTCCAGAACATGCTGCCTATCATCTTCCATCATTACCAAACAAGGGAGCATTCATAAAGTACATTTGGCCATCTTCAAACATTCTTGGTCTTATCCTGCCAGCTAGCATACTGGAAGAACAAATGGCAACTATATCCAGAAGACAACAAAATGGAGGGGCTGCACAACTGACACAAATATTAGGGACATGAGATCACAAATCAAGCCCAGCACTTGATACACAAATGCAAGAGTTCCTTCTCCCCACTTCCTTTAACACCTAAAATGGGATCCATGTCCATGTATGCCATGTCAGCCAGATACAAATTTCCACTGTGCTCTTCACTCATCTTACCAGGTAAGGCTGTTGCTGTCACACAAAAATAAGCAGCCAAGATTTAGGTCAAGCCTTGACCTGAACTATCTGGGTAAAGCACAGTCCTCAACCAAACACACCTGCATCACCCCAGCCAGCCACCTCCTGGGGTTGTTCCCACAGGATGCCGTCATGCTGGTTCCAGCACAAGTTTCTTAGAGCTGTACCCAGCCTAAGCTTTGCCACTTTGCTTACTGCAGCGTCAGCCCAGCCCATCTATCTATTCCCACATGGTACAATGCCAGTTTGTTCCCCTTACGCTCCTCCCAGCCCAGCAAGATCACCTAAACCTCTGTTTTCCTTCACACAAAGAACTTCTGCTATACACTTCCAACAGAAAGGAAGCTAGAGCCTAAGCATCCATTAACTTCATAAAATCTTTCTTACTAGGAGACCAAAGGTGAATTAACAGCTTTGTGTAGACCACAACTGTTTTTAGTGAAAAAATACTTAAATGCTTTTTAAAAAGCAGTTAGATGGCCCAAGTGAAACACTAAGAAAGCAGTATGTTTCTATTTAATACCTGAAAGTATGCTAAAATGGTTCTGAAGAGCATGATGAACATCTTCTCCAAAAAGCATAGAGAAGGAAGAAATTGGACATAAACTCAGCTGTTCCTCAGAAGGAAGATGTTCCAGCCCCTTCATCATCTTGATGGCTTTGTGCTGGACTCTTTCAAGCAGTTCCCTATCCTTCTTAAGCTGAAGGGCCAAGAACTGGACACAACATTCCAGATGCTGCCTCACCAGGGTAAAGGCGAAAAAGAACCTCTCTTGACCTACTAGCCACACCCCTTCTAATCCACCCCAGAATCCCACTGGCCCTAACCCAGTCCTCCTGAACTAAGGAAAACTCCTCCAGTATCCTAACATCATGTGGGGGCTCAGGGGTCTGAGGCTCCTGAGCACAGTCTCTAACAGTATAGAAAGAGACAGAGAAGACATTCAGTAACTCCACTTTCTTTGGATCATCTGTCATCAAGGCACCCACCTCATTGAGCAGGGGGCCTACATTGCCTCTAGTATTCGTTATTTGGGCAATGTATTTGAAGAAACCCTTCCTATTGTCCTTCACCTCCCTTGCAAGGTTTAATTCCAGAGAGGCCTTAGCTTTGCTAGTTAGCTCCCTACAACCTCTGACAACAGTCTTGTACTCTTCCCGTGTGGCCAACTCCTCCTTCCATGATCTGTAGACTCTCTTCTTCCACTGGAGTTTGCCCAGCACTTCCCTACTTAACCATGTGGGTCTCCTGGCTCCCTTCCTCAATTTTCTGCATGTTGGGATGCTCTGATCTTGAGCTTGGAAGAAGTGGTCCTTGAACGTTAACCAACTCTCTTGGGCTCCTTTATCAGTAGGATCAATTTTTCTACTGTTTGTTACTCAATTCCTGCAGGAACAATATGTGACTTAAGGAGTACACATACCTTGTTCTCAGTCCTGCTCAGTTCAACATACAAGCCAATTATGTGAATTGTTTACATACCTAATGGCTGCAAACTCAGCCCCTAAAATGCCTCTCTTTAGAGTTCTTTGTCATACACTGAGAGCCACCACTCTAAATGTGTGGGAAAGATGTCTTTTCAGAGGTGTTCCGTTTTAATCTCAAGAGTATATCTCAATTAGAACACACAGATTTAAATAATTTCAGTTAATTAAATCATAGCTACAACTTTTCTATCAGAGGTCAATGAGTTACAGAAGTTAAATTATTCTTCTTTCCCCTTTAGCATTACTTGGATAACAGCAATTCAGGATTTTTTTCCTATGTGCAAGCAGCAAGCCAATAATTACTTATTTTACTACAGTTACTATGCTTTGCAGCTTTCAAGAAATAAATTGAACAAGGGCTTCAAAATTAAAAAACCAAAACTATAAAGCTAGAGAGAAAACAGGCCATAAACAAGAAAAATAATACTGTCAATGAATTGGCTTATTTTTATTCCCTTGTAGCCCCCAGGAGTTTTTATTAACAGATCAAACTAGTTGTTTTAAAAGGCAAGGATAAGGTAACCAAGTACAAGACAGACCTCATTGCAATGTGTCTAAAACACATTTTAGAAAGCAGTGAATACATATCCTCATTATGTCATTACCTTTTGCAAAAGAAGTAGTTAAATTAATTGTAAGTAGAATGCAACAGGAGAATTTGAAGCTTTGCATGCCAGGAGTTTTGCATGTTATCTCCTGCAGAATAGTTAAAGTAGATTTTTATAAAACAGCATTTCATTTAAATCAACTTTCACTGTTGTTCCAAGAATCCTCTGGATAGCATACTTCCATTTTCAGCTAAAAAAGGTTAAGGGTTTAAAAAAAAAAATTATCTATGCCAGCACTCCCAGCATCTGATATATTCTGTATTCCTTCTACTGAAAGCATGATGAGTAATTGTAAGTCTAAACAGAACCTCCCACACACTCCTCCCAAGAGTGGAGGAGCTGCACCAGAAGTTTACTTCTATCTACTGCACCTCCTGGACAAATTAAAATCCTGATGTTCTCCACAGCAACTACCAGTGACCATACCACAGGAATAGTAATAGAACAGACAAGGAAGTTGGTGGGCACATGGTTATCTCACATCGGCTAACTGAAGAGGGAATTCTGTGTAGGTTTTGAATTTGTGACCTACTAATAAACGACTTTTATACCCCCTTATTATGAAGTCTCTTTGCCAGATCCTCTTAAGGGGTTGAAAGAGGAAGAACTCTTCATTTACACTGTAACAGATGCCTGACTTCTAAAGAGATATTCACATTGGAAAAAACCCAAAGCATTAGAAAACTTTAACACCTCTCTTACAGTCTAAACCACAGGGGGCATTAAATCCCAAGTGCAAAGAAACTACACTGCTTCTTGAGACCCAGGATTTGTGCAATTTGCTCCTAAGCAGCATTACAAATATGAGTCAGGACACCACTAGCTTTTTTTCCCAGAAATTTCAATTCATCACTATCTTACCATCTCAAGAAGCAGAGGGTCAGCTCTTATCTTCTCACCTACCTTCTTAAAAGAAGTAAATCTGTAGGCTTGCATTCCTTTTCAGAATAAGCACTTCAAAAAAAAGACTGCAGAAGTTTCCTTTTTTTTTTCTCCTATGGTCAACAAAAAACATACTTGTTAAATTTTTAGTCTTTAAGCTAGTACCTATTTGGTATTTTATTTCGAATGCAAACTTCTAAAATATGACTTTCAAGTTGCTGTAGATTTAATAATGCAGGTATCATCATCATCCTGGTTCAAAATAGCACTGGAAACTTCAATAAGTAGCACAGGTTTGTCTGCCAGAAATCCCTTGTTTACAGCATAGTCTCTTGGCACATTCTGAATGGAATATTATAGTGTCTGTCATCTTCAGTTATGAGAGTCACCACAGGCCAGTCCTCCTCTGGGTCATTGGGATAAAGTGTGATGAATTCATCAGTACTATATTTATATAGTCGATACACCTGGATGGTGTACTGCAGGGTATAAGCAAGGAGAAACATTTCCACCTACATGGGAAAAAAAGCAGGAATGTATAAAATGAAACATACCTTTTAGAAGATTTTTCTTATAAAAATTCTAAGATAATTCCTATCAGGATAAAAAAATAGGAAGTGAGAATGCATATACACAGGAATCTCTAGTTCAGTATCTCAACCATATACCTCTGAGATACCATGCCGTTAATGCAAAGCTCTTAAAACTCAATGAAGACATAGGAGGTTATTAGTCCTAAAGAAAAGCTACTTTATGCAAAGAATCCCCCTTTCTTACTGCCAGAAATAGGTGGGAAAGACATTCTCTTGTATCAGTGTTCATCCTGCTAAGTCACTAAACCAGACAAGAACAGGTAATGAACCTTCCCCCTCTTAGAGGGTACTCTGAAACCTCCAGCCAAATAAAAAGTAGATGGAAAGCCTTTAGAAAGCCTGTTGATATCAGAAGGAATTGCAAGAAAGAAGCTGGAAAATCATCTATTTTGTATACTACAGTGGCAAGCATATTCTGTTCTAAATAACAATTTACAAAGAGTATCATTGAAATAAATAAAACTAGTCAGCACAAAACTATGCAACATTACTTACTGACTCAAATGGACACCAAAGATGTCACCAATGAATCAGCTAATATAACAGTAACAGCAATCTGTCTCATCTGTACCACAGTCATCAGACTTTAAAGTTGTCAAACATACAAAACCTTAGTATTTCCACATTTCTAGTTTCTATAATTAAGTAGTGAACTTAGCTGCACTACTACACTTGTAATGTACTCAGGGGCATATTTTGAAATGGATGTTTCTATAATCTTTCAGACTCTTCAGCTCATTAACCACTACATTTTGTTTGGGGGCTTTTTTTGTAATATGGATAGCATTTCTGCAACATGTAAGGCTGTAATTGTCATTAGTTTATCAAAATTCAGGAAGTGTATGTACTACACATGATCTTCTCTCCATAATTTGAATATTAGCTTTTATCATTATGTCTTTTTTAAAAACTAGCAATCAAGAGACTAATACAAATGTTACTATTTATAGAGTACTGTAATTTCAAAGAACAATACTTAAGGGTCAGCTGCCAGACAAAAATCAATGTTTAATAAGAAAGCCTTTAGATACTCTTACTACAAGCAAGCATTTATACTACATTTCTCACAACAAAAGGCCAGACACACCACTAAATTTAGTCAGACCAGCAAATGCTGGGTAATTCTTTAAACCACTTGAAACTAAAATCTCCAAAGCAGAAAAACAAACACTGCAAGAATAATCTCTCCTTACTTGTTCAAGGCCTCCACTGTGACCAATATGATTTAAGTGATTATGCATTAACTGACAAGGGTTGCTAGAAGTATCCCGTGCAAACAGTAACCATGAGAAGACAGGAACTCTCCTTCCACTTTTATCATCATTGTATAATTTGATGGCGGTGTTAAGCATCAAAAATTTCAGTGCTTCATAAAGACTATACTCCTCCTCTTCATTTTTAAACAGTTTATCACAAGCTTCTTGTTTCTCAACAGGTCCCTTCATTTCACTTATACTCTTCCACTATAAAAAAAACAACACACACAACATGGATCAGTAGCAATCATCGTCCAAGAGCTGCAAAAAGCAACTTGTGAATTGTCAGATGTTCAGCATAGGCACTCAGAATTCAACTTCTGAAGGGCTTTGGGCCTTTTTAAAAACAAGCAAGAATATTTCCACAGCTGCAGTGCTACCAAAGTCAAGCTGAGTTATGCTGGCATAGCTTAAATTAGTCCTTAAGAAAAACAAAAGGGGATGCTGGAAATTGTTGAAAGGTGGCAAAACAAATACTGTTATGGGACACTAAGGTAATAATGGTTTTCCTTCCTCTATCATAAATGCTACATCCTTTGTATTTGTTTTACATTTCAGTTACTTAGAATGCATATTTCACTCCAGCCCTCAAATTGCTTGAATGAAGCCTTTATAATATCCTTTAAAGCCTGTAGAAAAAGAGAGTATACATACCCAGTAAGACAGCAACAACTGAAGAGCTTTTAAATAGGTTCCAGAGTTTCAAGAATAGGAAGGGGCTAGGTTTGTAATATAGTACAAAAACTGAAAGGGCAGAATCATTTTCCTGTTACATTAACCTACAGCAAAAATCTAGAAACATGGAACAAAAACTACTTCTTTGAAATTACTTCAGCATTATTCTGTTAAGCTTTTTGTTTGTTTTTCTTTTTCTTTCCATGACCTTTACAAGATAGCAACAGCATTTATCCATAGTATACATAATTCCTTCCAAAAAAAATACAAGAAATAACAGAGGCAAAATGCTGCCCTGTTACATTAATATTTTTCCAACCTTTTTCCTTAGAAGTATTAAATATTCTTTAATTTCATCACTTATGTCTCCCATCTTCCTGCCCAGTTTCTGTTTTAGTTGCCACTGCTTGATCCAGTCATACTTGCTCAGCAAGTTTTCGGAAAGCTGGAAGTTGAGACAAGAGAAGGCAGCTTAAGTCAGAAGTCTTGAAAGGAAAAGCCAGCAATCTGCACTTCTTTTTCAATGTTCTGCACCTTAAAATGATCCCTATGTTCTTCTGTACTAAGATGACCATAACTGAATACAACTGGCTCTTTACAATATTTGCTGGGAAATGATCAAAATACTGGTCTATTATTATTTCAAGATCTAACCAATACTGGTTAACCAAAACACTGGAAAAAAGAATCACCCCAAGTTACTCACGATTTGGCCTGAACTCAATTCCGAGTTGAAAGAATCACTGTAACTGTACAATAAAACTGAACACTACCACTTCTCAATTCAAGGCATATTAAGAGTGACCATATATAGCATAACAAGAGAAATGAGATTCTAAAATTATCAAATGGGTTAGAACCAACATTCCTCTACTGTCAGAAGATCAGAGTTTGACACGTACCATAGTAAAGTCCTCACCCTGCAGCCAGCTTGGTAACTGGGTAGCTTGGCTTAGCACCTGGAAAAGTGTTGCTCTGAGAGCACAATAGTTGTCACCTCGTACTCTCCTTATAGATGCAAACTTCTGAGCAACTGCTTCATATCCCTAGAAAAACCCCAAATCCAAATAACACAAAAGCATTAATAAAACATTTTAAGGTATCATAAAAGATAGCGGAATATTAGCATCCAAATTATTTAAAAAATAATTTGAAAAAGGTTTGATCCACCACCCTCTTTGGAAGTCTAAACACTTGTCAGAAATTATGCTGTGAAAAAAAAACTTCCCCAGTTCTGCTGATAACTGGCTGTGGCATTTATTTTATCACAGCACAGAAATATCACTGAAATGTGGGTAGCTAACCTACTTCAGTTTAAAAAAACAAAACCAAACCATACAGACACACACACAGCTACAAAGCTAAAAATACACCGTGCTTACAAGAACTTTCAGCACTTGTTTATTCCATTTACTCAATATGTGTCACATGTAGTTTGTTTTTGCCTCAGGGAAACTTTGTGTTTACATTGGAATACCTTGACATATATCTCAGCACATCTGTCCCCTCCCTGCTGCTCCTATACATACACTTTTAGCAAAAGCAGCAATGTTGAACTATAACTTCTGAAGCTCAGTATGTCTCTCTTTAGCTAACCTACCAAGGGTCAATGCCCTGTGCATCTGTATTCTTCTTACTCATCTCCTGAAGGTGACACATTGATCTTTTGATTTATTGACATTTATTTGCCTCCTGACAAAAGGTCTGGTTACCTGCCATTTCCATAGCCCTCAAAATTACCATTTTATGGTAATAAAACAAATTTAAAACTTCAATTGAAAACAGTAACGAAGAACAGTATTAATCAAAATCCTACACTACCAACAAGTACTTTACTAAAAACCAAGTTTTGAACAGGTATGAACAAAACAGTCTTCCAGATGACAGCCACTCCAAAGATCAGACACTGGAAAACACTGCTATTATATTTCCTGTTTTAAAGATTGTTCCCATAGAAAATCACCTACAAATGAAAACAAAAAACCCAAAAAAATTAAACAAAAAGAGAACTGATACCTTTCTCATCTTTTTTGCTACTGGTGTATTTCCTCTCCATTCTTTTCTGCAATACTCCATGATGTCCATTTCAGGTGCAACACTTAGTTTATGTTCTGTCAAAACAGAACACATAATGTTGTATAGAGAACTGTGAAACAGGAAGACATAAAAAAGCACTGAACTTCCAAATCCACTTTATCACTTTAAAATAGCATTGGTGCCAAAGTAGACTGGCAGCACAACCTATAGCTGCTAAGTAATTATTAGTATCCGGGGGACAAAATACAGCTTGCTCTGAAAACAACATGTGAACAGAAATAATTATGTAGTTCAACAAAATAGAGAACACTTTGCTTCTGTCTTCTGAAAAAACATTAATTGGCAAAGAGAAGAAATTGGTAAAGTGATCTTCATTTTCTTAGTAATCAGAAAAGTGATGATGACCAAAAACATTTATGAAAGTTTCTCCTCTTCCTTCAAGCAGCTGGACTACAAAGGGAGAAAGAAAATAGATCTTTCTGAATAAATCAGAAACAATGGTAGAAAGAGGAAATACAGTTTTCTCTTGGAATTCCAACAGTTTTCATTCCAAAACAGACAGCACTGAGGTTACCAAGGGACCCCAGCAACAGATGCTGCTATGACGACTATAAATCATTTTTCAGCACAACACTCATAACACAGGTTATATGAAGATTTTCCAAAGGTTTCACATTCTCTTGTAACTGCAGAAATATGGGGGGAAAAGATACTAACAGCAAATAGTTTTAACATAAAAATTACCTTCTTTTGAATTAAAACTGTACAAGGTACTCAGTCACAATAAGTAACTTCTACTGGAAAGACATTTGTGCACAAAAGTCCTTGGAAACAAGCGTAGCAAATCATCACAAATTAAGTGCTAGATAAAGGGAATTTTAACACTGTATTTAAAAGGCCAAACAAAGTTGGAATGTACCTGAAGAGCTCGTCTCACAAAGCAGTATTTTCTCTCTCTCTATCTCTTCTGCATCACGGTACATGTCTTCCTCACTGCAATAAAAATCAACACATACTTCACGTAACAGCACAAATCTTATGGTCATCGACCTTTATCCCTGTTTTCAACTACAGGAAAGTATTTAAATCTTTCTCCAAGGATTTTTTCAACTCCATTTTGCTTTCCCTCTTACACATTTTCATAAAATCAATATGTTCTCACAAAAAACAAACAAACCCAAACTCTCAACTCTTTCACTCTTAGCTACAACATCTACAATGTAACAAATCACTGCCTGAATTTCTCTTCTGCTGATTGTATGGAGATTTACAAGAGTGCTAAAGTCCCTTTGGATTTGTAAATTCCACAGGATATGTTTGAGAAGATAGAAGTCAAAATGCCTTCTGTGCTGATTATACGAACAGTGCAACCTAAGCATGCAACTAGGAATACATTACTCACCAGAGCTCTGTACCTGTGCTCCACTGGGGCTGAGCAACCTGCCTAGTAAAGAGCAGAATACGTGACAAGAGTACCACAATCAAAAGTACTCAGCTATCTGCAGCTGCTTGTAATTTTACAAACTCAATCCTTCCAAAATTCTGTAATCCACACTGCAGCCTATAGGCTAACTGAAATCCAGACAAACACTTCTTCCTTGAATAATATGGGCTTTTTGGTCAAGGTGCTCAGTCTTAAGAATCCAATGTCTCCATCCCACCCTACATACAGACATTCTGAACTCAAGTTATGACCACAAGGGAGAAAATGATGGCCTAAAAGGCTATTGTTTCTATGCATAGCCTAGCATTATCAAGAAAAGATCTCAAAGCTAGGATGTGAGCCTGTTGAGAATGGAGGTCCATACAGTCTTCAAAAAACAGACAGCAAACTGCACACTTCTTTAAACATGAACCTGAGTGGCATTTGTTATTACATCTAGAAAATAAACTTTAAAAATCACAGTTTCACAGCTAGAATACATCAACACAATTATACACCACCAAACATGCTACTAAATCATTAAGGCTTTGCATTAAAAGAAGGTGACATTGAAAGTTTGTATTTTGAAGAAAGTACATGTGCATAAAAAACCCTGTAGGGTTATTATTCACTGCCCACTACTATTAGTAGCTTCTAATCTACCATAAAAAAAAAAAAAACCCAAAGCACAGTGTGCTTGCAAAACCCCAGGAATAAATTAAGGCAGTGACCCTGCCCCATCTTACACTATTAAGACAGAGAAAGCAGTTAGGAAGACTGCAATGCAAAAAAGGGTTTAATGTAGCCAGGTGATAGTTAGATTACACTCATTAAAGAGGAAAGCATACACTGGTAAAATTATGGCTTTTTATTTCTTCTTCTTTATATCCAAACCAAGTTACTTTAAAAAAGTAACATTTCTAATCTATTTGCATGTACTTCCCTTGAGAACAACAAAAAAAATGCTCAGTATAAAGAGAACTATAGGTTAATACCAGGAAACTGTCATTTACTGGGCAGTCATATGAAACTACAGTTTAGTTTTCACTCAAGCTTCAAACCATTAACTTCTAAACTGGGTTTCCTGGGTGCTCAAGTAGCTGCTTGAAATCTGATTCCTAACAATATTAATAAACAATTATCAATTAAAAGAGAGACAGATTCAGTAGATAGCAAACACAGTACTCCATAAAAAGTGGACTACCTGCTGAGAAGAAAAATGACCAAAACACTCATTTCAAGTCCTTACACTTGCTACAATGTGGCACTGGAAAAACCCTAATTTCCACACATAACCTTACTTCTCAGCAGAGATTAAGGTCCATTAAGTTTTGTGAAGAGATTCAAGACTATCTAATAACCTTGAAATACCATGAAAAAAACCCTCAAACAACTCAGTTTCTGACAGCAGTAATCTTCAGCCTAGCTTATCTATAAACTAAGTATTTAAAACATAAAGCAACAACCTCCTCTTCTGAGCATGAACAAACTTGTTCTACAAGCGATCCCATGGGAGGTGACAGGGCAGGTGGAAGCCTCAAATACATGTAGGCTGTAATGCACAAAAAGTGCCCAACTCGGTAAACTAATGAGGTTGCACACAAAGAAGTTTGGTGCACAGTAAGCAGTGTCATGCTCCTTCTGCAGATTACCCCATCTTCTTTCTGGGAGTTGGCAAAACAAAATACTGCAGTTTCACTGAACTGTTTTGAAACTAAGGAAGCTGAGGTGCAATCCACCTGCACAGGCGCTCTCATTTCAGAGCTGAAAGTGCAGCTTAACATTGTTCTACCATAGCAACCGTTAAGTAAATCTGTGGAAACAAGAATGTGGCAACTAAAGCCTTTCTCCAATAATCTTCACATCAAAGTATTTGACAACAGAGTGAAAATAAACTCTCAGATGGAAAAGAATAACAAATGGAAACATGCATGCAAATAAAAAAAAAAGTTGGTAGTTTTGTGCATAAACAAATTGTTGGAGCAGTAAATCAGACTCCGCTGAACCACAGATAGCACAGAAAAACAACAGGACATCAGACTTGACTGAGTGTATTCTAGGCTCTGCATTTTAAAACCAACAACAACAACAGTTACACCACCAAAAAAACCCTAAATCCCAACAAGTTAAGACAACAGGAAGCAACATTAAGCTGGAGAAAGGGCACAAGACAATGAGTAAAAAAATATAGTTTTTTACTAATAGATTTGCAGGACTAGAAGTCCTGGTATTGAAGATACTGTAAGGAAACATAATAATGCTTAAAGTATTCTACTTATTATCTTGAAGGGATAAGTAATTTCTTTATGTCAGATTAAACTTATTGCTATTGATACTTCATGTAAAGTCACATGAGATCAAATAGAATCAGTATGCTAAGTAGCAGCTAATTTAAAAATTCAGAAGGACAAATTCTTATGTTCCACACTTTTGCCAACATACAAAATACACTCAACACACATTTATAAGAATTTGTGTATTAATGTTAAATGTGCATTAATATTTTAAATTTCACATTAAAATACTAGATTATGCTTAAGTTACAGTAATTTAAGCATAAAATAAGACTTTTAAAGCATCCTTGAAAACATGTACTTATTTTAGTGCCTTTTTCACCAAGTCAGCAGTTACTGTAGAATTTAGATGTTGTCTAAAACAGTCCACTGCCTACCTAGAGAGAAAGGATTGACTAGTTATCACTTTCTCCTCTTTATTAATGTATTCTTCAATGACATAAAGCCACTCTTAATGTGCATTAATTTTCTTTTCAGAAGTTTGGAGTATCTTCTAAAACCTCCTTATTTATTTCTTCCTCCAGGTACCAAATATTCTTCTAAATATTTCTACTGTGAAACCTGAATCACAACTAAATTCTTACTTTAGCCTACAGAAAGAGGTTTACAAACATCAAAGAAACAAAAAGCTGAAGTGTAAGGATTAAAAAAAAAAGGCCTTCACCTAACAAAGTGTTCACAAGGTTAAAAGCAAGATACCAGAGTATCTGACTCCAATTATTAGCTTCCCATGCTCTGCATCCTACCCTTAAGAGCTTAATGTTGCATCACTTATTCCCTTAGATGGCGAAATAAGACCACTAATAAACTATAAAAAAAAGCAATTTATCTAAAGAGTGAAGTTGAAGATTTGACATTCAGCTCTATTTCACTGAGACACATGAAATTTTGCCAAGAAAATCATTTTCATAAACTGAAAGTATCCCTGCCTTCCTACAGAAAAACTGTTAATATATTTAAAAAAAAAAATCCTCACCTGTCCTCAGATGACTCCACTGCTGAACAATTAAACACAGGTATATAAAGTCCACAGCTTCTAGATACAGCCTTATCTGTAACAAGTGATTCAATCATATCTGTCTTCTCAGGTCTCCCAGTACTTCTACATACATAGTCTTCTCTTATTTCTGATGTAGATTGCTCTTCCTGGTCAGTAGCTGCATTTGCTGAACCAAGTTCCTTAGAAGGAACACCAACTTCCTTTTCATGTTTCGTCAAACGAACAACAACCCTCTCTCTTGTCTGTGTCTGCTCTGCACCCGCAGAAAGGCTGGTTGGTTGTGTCATCCACCCTTGAAAATTATCCTGGCTTTGAAGAATGGAGAAATATATGAAGTGTCTCTCTTACAAAAGAGCAAAAGCACATTTTAAGAAAATTACAATATTTCAATACTTATATCCTGAGAATTCAGAAGGTACTTAAATTACTCATAAGAAGGAAAATCCAGAATAGTTTGCTAAGATAACACAACACCCAAGCTATGTTCGAACTCATCTCTGTCACCAGCCAATTTCTGTTCTTACCAAAGCTAGTCTGTGCTATTTTCTCAAACACAACTCATGCCAGAATTAGAGCCCTGACAGACCACTTCCTCTTTTCACGCAGCTTTATCACCTGAAAACCTAAGGATTAACAGAAATCCCAACAAAACAAGTCCTGAAAGAGAAAGATTTTTACAAACTTCACTGGTGGTCCACAGAACTTTATAACACCAGGATTATTGCTTCATGTAAAAACTTCTGATCTTTGTTTCTTCCAACATGATTTCCATGTTATTATACAATCCGTTCTAGCAGGTTCTCTAAAGGCTTAGGATATGCCCGTATACTAAATTTTCAGAGATATTTATCTTACACTGATGCATAACCCTGCCAAAAAATTATGGGTGGCTTTGCAGTTGCCATATTCATGGTCTAAACAATTTTCATCGCTGCTGCCTGGGATGGTCACCTCGAAACTGACAGTTTAATATCCCCCATATACACCATAAAACCGTACAACACGTTTCTATCTCTACACTGTCCTTCCGTAGTCGAGTCCTGCTCTATACCAAGCTGTCCCATAGTAAAGAGCTCAGGACGACGGCTGCGCACCTTGTCCCGGTCACTCCCAGCCCCGCTTCCCAGGAAGGGACGCGCCAGGCTCCGCGCAGCACACCACCAAGCGTACCCACCCTACCACGCCGCGCAGAGCGGCCCAGGCCTCACCTTTCCGGCGCCCTCTGTCCTGCGGGACCGCGGGACCGACCACGCCCAGCGCCACCTGGCGCAGCAACAGTACCCCGCCGAACGCAGGAGGCCAACCCCGCTCCGGCGGCCCGCTCGCCGGGGCCATGAGGAGCCCGCAGCGCGCCGCCCCCCACCCGCCGCTCACCGCTCATGGTGGCGGGGCCGGGCAGAACCCAGCGGGCAGGAGCCGCCGACAGCGCGGGCCCCCACAAATCGCTCGCCCGCCCGCAGCACGGGGACTGGCTAGGACGGCGGCCGGCACGCACCCGCCACGCCCATCACTGTAGTCGCGACCACACGCGCGCCCGTCACACCCTTCCCCCCTTCCGCCCTTCCGCAAATGCTCCCGCGGCGCCGGGTATCAACATCTCCCACCCGCGCGTCATCGCGCCGGAAGCAGTGTTTGTACGTGCCCGCGCGTCATCACGCCAAGAATAGCGTTTGAACGTTCCCGCTGTCTCTCCTTTCCTTCCTTCTGCCTAGCGGCCATCATGCGGAAAGCGCTGAGAGGCAGTGGTGGGCGCTACCTTCCAGCTCATGCGCGTTGGTGACGGAGGGGGAAGAAGTATTGCTCCCACCGTCCCCGCCCGCTGGCTGCGGCCATGGGCGATACGCGGCCTTGCCCCCGAGCCCACGGTGGGTTCAGCCGGCGCCTGGCTGCCGCCACGCTCGCTCCAGCCGGAACGGTAGCCCGCGACCGCGGCGATTGGCCGTGCCTGGCGCTGCGGGTCCAGAGTCTTGCCTCAGGCCACTGAGCTGGCCCCGCTGCCAGACGTGGGGGCGGGCGTTCGGACAGGGACGGGGGAAGCGGCGCTTGCGGCACCGGAGACGGTGCGGACGGCTCCATCGCCGCAGCCCTGGTTTGTCTCAAATGCATTCTTGTTTCACATTGGCCGCTTAAGGATTACTGCAGTTCAAACAGCTGGTCTTGAAATATACCCAACGGTTTCCCATGTTCCTATAATTATAATTTCGATTGAGTAGCGTTTATTAGGTTCTTTTTCTGTTTGTTAGTTACCACCATTTGCCATTTTCTCCAGCAGCTTTACGGGAGAGCCACCTTGCCTAACCTGTTTGAAACTGTCTGTAATTCCATAGAGCATTACACGTAGGTGAAGTCACAGCTTAGACCAAATTCTTCATGATAAGTGAAATACTGTATTACAAAATGGCACTGCATGAACTGTACCCGAGTTATAAAATGAAATTTGCAAGTTCTATGCTTGCTCTATTTGGAATAGTTTACTTGTAACAGAAAGTTCCTAAACAGCAAGTTATATTTCCTTTCTCAAGAATTATTAGATTAAGAACATGCTATCATGTCATGTTCCAGGCTGCATTACAGTAATGTGAACTTGAAAAAATATGTGTAATCTTTTTCATTTGGTATTTATCTGCTTATAGATGGGGCTTATGTGAATCGTGACTAACATATTTTTTTTCTTCATCACAAAAAGACCAGAACAAAATACCCAAAAGCAGTGATTTTCCTGATAAACCTTTGTTTGCATTGACTGAAAAAAAAAAGTATTCCACATGTCATTGGCTGAATAAACATTCAACAGAAAAATCCAATCTCTGCAGCCACTGCTCCACCCATAAGAACAACTGGAAAAAGTTCATAATCTTCAAGTTAGATATAGTCCATAGTCGGATAGATAAAGGCGGTTCAAGGTGAATATTAGTCAGTTCAGCCTTTATGCAAACTACTTCTGAAAATGAGGTTTCTCTCAGATTCTTGAAAACAATATATTGCAAGCACAAGTGAAATCTATTATCAAGGGGTATTTTGGGGCTTAGTGTTGATGTACAGTAGATATACCAGATATCCAATATCTGAAAATAATTGAAAGTTCCATAACAAGTTTCACAAGATCGACTGTGGCAAAATAGTTGTTAGTCATTGCCTTCCAGGTTCCAGAAATTCAGAGTAATTTTAGTTTCAAATAGAAACCAGTGTCTTGGGGACTGAATGCAGTAGCTGTCAAGAAGCATGCAACAACACTAAATCGTTTAACATTACAGGAAAAACAAACAGGTATAATGACAATGCAGTAAGAATTTACATTAATATTTCTAGAATACTGTAGATTAAACAAAGCAAAACTTCTTTTATACAGCAACTACCAAGTTCAAAAGTCAAAAGCACTTGAGCATAAAGTGCTGAAGTTTGCTTTCTAAAGATTGTGGAAGTGATGAACTGGGTTGGTCTTTTTTCTGATGATGAATTTTTCAACAAACATCCTTCAGAACAGAAGCCTTGTTATTTGTATTTTAGCTTCCAAGAGGATTTTGCAGCTTAATATACTTTTGCCTAAAGTGTTTATAATTTTTTCCCCAGGCTGAGACTGTTGAAGTATTACAAAGCACATGGTGAAGCAGCAGCACATGGTATTTTGGGATTCTGACTTCTTGAACTTAAGAAAGTTAAGAATCTTTGCAGAGCAAGAGTCTTTTACCTGGAAGACTCTGAAGGAGTTACATGCAAACAGTGATAAAATGCATCAGCATTCATTGCATCCAGCTTTAAGTGTGATTCCTGACTGACATTATTCTCTTCTAAAATACTTTGCTCTATTTTATTACTCCTGTTCATGGGGAGGAGGTGGAGTGTTCAGGGTTGCTTGGAGTAGTCTATCTTTTTTAATGTAAGTTTGTAAGAACATTTGCTTACAGTTTCATTTGGATTATGTTTTATTTGGTTTTAGTTGAAGTAACTTTAGCATCCTTTAAAAAGTTCATGAAAATACACAACAGAGACATTCAGCGTAATACAAAAGATCGTTCAGTGTGGGTCTGAAATACTTGGTACTTTCTGGTAAAGGATGCTAGCAACTGATATTTTGATACAAAAAGAACCCATCAAACGTGAAAAAAAGGGTTTGTTTTTACCTTACTTAATGCATCCTGGTGCTTGCCAGCAGTTGTTGCCTTCTTTGCTAAAATAATTAAGGTGTACTACTTGAAAATTGCTCCACAGTTTTCAGGAGTACAAGTAAAGACCTTTGGGTGATCAGTTCTGCTTGTGACTGTAGGGGAATTCCATTCACAAGAAGGTATACAGGGAAAACCCACCACTAGTCAAAGTCAAATGGCAATATAGTATCAGTTATATACTTCTGTAATTATGTACTGCTTTTGTGTTTTGTTTTTTTTTCTCCAGCATCCCTGAATTTGTTAGGGGTTTTGGAGGTGTATTCTTAGAAAGATCTCTCTCCTACATTGTACATAAAGACAAGCATATGTGCATGTTTCTTTCCACATTTACAGTTTTCAGGTTTACATTTTACTAAGTGACCTCTAAATTGGCATGTTGCTGTCTGTCAAGCAGAAAGGCAGTTCCAGCATGCTATGTTCCTTTTTAAATAACTGAAAAAAATACGTAGGTTGTGGCTTTGGTGCAGTGGGTGTTTCTTTCAGTTACCTGAACAAAAAATGGAGCATGTGTGGATCATATCAATATAACCTATACATCATTGGTAAAAATTGTGGCTGTTTGCAAACTGAAAACTGTCACTATTTTTCACAGTGCAGCAGTCTAAACAGTTAAAATAACAAGTTTCACAAATTAAAAAAAAGCACCTTTAAAAACCTGCTTCACAGTTTTTCTGAACAAGCTTATTTTGCACATTTGAAAAGGCATTCAGATTAAAATGAATAAATACATTGTTTATGCATTTGAGAAAAATATTTATTAAAAGAAGTTACAGAATGATGTAGCTGCTTTTTTTTCATTATTAAACAAAAAACAGCTCATGTCCCCTAATTGGAAAATACATAGAGACAAATGTTTTTAGAGTGCTTTCAGTAAATCAGCATTCTCATCAATTAGTATGTCAGAGTAAGGCAGCAACACTTCCTACTGACTGTTGCCCAGACCAAGAACACTCTTAGCGCCTCAGTTAATTTAGTGTCCTGGGTTTGGCTAGGATAGGGTTAATGGGGAGGGGCCACACCCAGGACAGACAATCGAACCAGCCAATGGGATATTCCATATTATACTCATAGTATGCGCATGGGGCACTGGCTTCACAGAATCACAGAATCATTACGGTTGGAAAGGACCCTCAAGATCATCTAGTCCAACCGATAGCCCTACACTACTTTTACCCCTAAATCATCCCCTGAAGAAACACATCCATCCTCTTCTTAAAAACCTCCAGGGATGGTGACTCCACCACCTCCCTGGGCAGCCTATTCCAATATCTCACCACTCTTTCAGTAAAGAAATTCTTCCTAATATCTAATCTAAACCTACCCTGGCTCAGCTTAAGCCCATTCCCTCTAGTCTTGTCACTAGTCACAAGGGAGAAGAGGCCAACACTCGCCTCCCTAGAATGGCCTTTCAAGTAGCTGAAGAGAGCGATAAGGTCTCCCCTCAGCCAGGCTAAACAACCCCAGCTCCCTTAAGCCTCTCCTCATAAGGCCTGTTTTCCAGACCCCTGACTAGCTTAGTTGCCCTTCTCTGCTGGGGTAAGGTACTGGAGTAGGTGCTGGTAACAGAAGAATGTCAGGTAAGTGCCTCAGGGAGGCTCAGCAGCTGGTTTGGTGTGGTCAGGTCTTGTATCATCTGTTTGTATGTATATATATATATGTATAAAAACTACTAGTTTAGGTTTCTTGTTAATCTGATGTTTTCTTAATTCTCTGTATTATTCTGTTGAATTTTTTCCTTATCTCAGCCCACAGGGGTCTGGCATTTTTGTTCCTGATTCTCCTTCCCCTCCCACTGGAGGGAGGGGGCTGGGGGAATTGAGCAAATAGTTTTTGTGGGGCTTGGCTGCTGAGGGGTTCTTAAACCACAGCATTCACTAAACCTCCCTAAACAATTTGCATGGTTTTTTTATTGTATTTTTATGTAATTTTGTATGCCTTTTCTATTAGTGAAGTTTGTTGTCATGTCTCAGTTAAGATTGCAGTTGGTTACAGGGTGACCAGCTTCTCCTTTGAAATGCTGTGACCTCCTGTTTACTGAGGAAGATAATGAATCTACCTGGCCACCTGACATTAATAAGGTAGATGAAAGACCAAAACCGTGGGAAGCAAACCCACCATTATGGAGTTGCCAGAAGTGATGAAGATGATGTCAAGCATCGAGTTGTAATGTTCACAGAATGTTAGGAGCTGGAAGGGACCTCGAAAGATCATCCAGTCCAACCCCCTGCCAGAGCAGTCTGCCTAGGAAGTCTGTTGTGACTGTATCCATCACATTTGCTAGGTTGTGTGATAATAGCTCATCTGTGCACCCACCAAGGAGCATGGAGAGACCACTCTCATCAGATGTGCAGATGGCAAACCTGCAGGCCTGGCTTCAGATCTAATGAGAAGTGTCTTTTGCAGTCAGATGTACTTTGTGATATAGTGTGCCATTAAGGTCAAGACATCGAGAGAAGCAGCTTTCAGCTGAGTTACTGAAATAATAAATCATCCCAAAGAACTCAGAATATGCAAGCTCCACCATAAAAACTGTATTTTAATATCAAGAAACAAGTGGATTTTATTACAACACTCAAATTTGTAAGTCCCCTTTACAGGTTCCTAAAGGAAAAATAAAGTGGCATTTCACTTTAATATTAGAGTCAACAAATCAGCCTCAAGATCTTTTTCAGTTCATTAATCAAATGATCTATTCATTTGGAACAAATCTCTTTCAGCTGATATTTATAAGTCTACCTAATGAACAAGCCTTTGGAGTTGCCAAGATGTGGTTGTCCTTTGAAAGACCTGCTTGAAACAAGGATTATATTTATTCCTGCTCTATAACTGCTATCCAGCTGATCAGCTCCTCAGACTTCCCAATTATTAATGCTAGCTCCTGTCCTCTGCATTTGGTTCTTGCTCCTTGACAAGATGCAGCTCTCAATTTCCGTCTTGATCTTGCATCACCCTTCCCCAAAGAGGAAGACCAGTGCTACTGAAGCCCTTGTCCATTACCCTTCTGCCAGCTGTGGTAGTACAACTGGCTTTGGGGATGGTATAAGCCTATTTCTTCTCAGAGAGCAGCTGGCAACATACATTGGCTTCCACCAAGAAGTAGACCATAAGTGTCAGCCACAGCATGAACTCTTGGCTGTGATACTGTTCTTTAGTCTTATCAATGCATCCAGAAATTTTCAGTTAAAAAAATATAGGAGGACTGAACAGATCCATAAGATATCCTGATCCTTTGAGGATTTGTAACAGTAGGACAGTGGCTCAATTACTTGAGGGGGAAAAAAACCCCAAACAAACAAAAAAAAATAAAGTGAGGAAGAGCAAAGAAAAAGGTACACCAGAAAGAGAAAAAAGCCCACTTTACAGTGAACAATAATGACATCCACAAACAGATTACAGAAATAAAAGAGAACAACCTCTGTGATAGCAGCAGGAAAAAAAACCAACCAAAACACTCAGAACAGTAATCCCTAATTGCTGTATTCTTTCCAAACCATCTCCACAAGCAGTTGAGAAAAGAGAAAGTGATGTAAGACCAGTTTACTGTGTAGCACTACTGGAAAGAGACAGACTCTAAAGAATATTTTTAAGGAAAAGTGGTTGCATATTTTACCTCACATGCCTTTCATATACCTATTTATAGCTAATAGTTTCTCCAAAATTCTGACAGATGAGCTGTTCAGTCTTTATTCTTAACTGGAGATCTCAAGTGAAAAGCTATATGCAGTTAGACTGTAAATTACTTGCCACCATTATAAAATAGTATTTATCTATATTTAATGTTTCCCAGATATTTTATTAGGACATGTAACTATGGCTGCTGTTTCAAATAGAAGAAAACTTTAAAATATCTCCAGGTAATTTCTTACTTCATGCCAGAACAGTTTGCTTTTAAAAATCTGTTTTGCAAACTTTAATGCTACAGCCAATCTGTAGCAAACAAACAGCTACCTGATTACTTCATTTGCATCTGTCCCCCACCTGGAGTAACACCATAGAATCATAAAGTTGGAGAATATTTTGGGTTGGAAAGGACCTTTAAAGGTCATCTACTTTTGCATTTCCTAGGCAAGTCAATGGAATACAATTTGGCATCCCATTCAAACAAAAATTTGTATTTGTCACATGACTGAGTGTAAAAAGAGGCATTTTTAGATGCTGTTTGTGGGAATGCATTTAGCCCATCAGAGTCTTCTGCAGTGAGGGGCTGATCTGAGATTTCTGGGTCAGAAAAGGGTGACAGATATCCCTTATTCAGGTTTTCTTTGAAGTCTATGTACAGGGAAGAGCTAGTGGCAGTGAGTGTGACAGTACTGGACATGCTATGCCCCTACCCAGGGCTGATCTACTTGGTGTCTGGATCTGAGGCTTAGTGGTCTTCTTGACTTTGGAGCTTTCATGATTGGAAAAAGTCCTTAAGCCTTCTCTCTCTGTGGAGGGAGAGTCTATCTAAGAAGTGAGTCTTCTGAAAACTCAGCACTGAAGAAGACAAGACATATGATTTACGTTTTCCATTTCTGGAGCTGATCATCCTATTTTGAGGAAGGCAGTAAATTTATCTTAGCATTATCTTTAAAGGGGGAATTTTCCTCCAATTCTGTCATCAAAATATCAAGTGAGCAGAAATGGTGAAGAGCAAAGGAGATGAAACCTTGAGAAACACCTTCAGGTCCTTTACATGAAATACACTGCAGGGTTTTCATCCTGTTGTGTTCAATTGGATCTGTGGAGTGTCTGAACAAAGGTTGTGTTTACAGTCACAATTTACAGTGGACAATGGAACTCACTTGTTCCTAATTTGACATTTTCTGCAGGCCTTACTATTCTCCACATAGAACCAAACCCGTTCATACTTTTATCTCAAGCATTAGTGCTTTTTATGGAATTTTGCAGTGACAGGATTGTGGGTTCATCATTTGCACACAGAAGATAATGAATGAATGTTTGAGCATATATACCTACCTGCCAAATAGCTGCTGTGCCCTCTCCCATCTCTCACTTCAGGTTTGAATGTTGCTGTGAGTAGAACATTTTATGTTCATGTAAGGACTCTGCTTGTAATGTGAGACTGATTCACCAGACTGAGCATGAACAGTGTAGCAGTCCAGTGTAGCATATCAAGATAGTGACTGGTGCCTGTAGCCAGAGAGCTGAAAAAAGGCATATGCTTTTAAAACTAAAGATAATTCAGCAGCTGATTAGCTCACTGAATTAATTTTAGATTAAGTGTAATACTTTCCCTGAAAGATGGACTCTTCTTTCAACTATAGTGAAATTACACAAGTCCTAATAGCTCCAGTCCAATATCCATATTTAACCTTTAAACCTCATGGTTCAAAGACCAGTGAATTTAAACACACTAAGAATAAAATGCCAGGAAAAAAGCAGGTTGAACAGCTGATAAACTCTAGCTATGTGCTTTCCTGTCTAGCAAAAGAGGCACGTCCAGACAGAAACCTGATTTTTCATTAGCATTGTATAACACTGACATAATCCAGTAGCATCCCACCTTTTCTTAGCTTAGGTCTGTAGAAGGAGCTTGAGCAGCTTTTGCTGTCTTTCTGCATGCCTTCCTCAGGGAATAGGCCTGAAATAAATATCACAGATTCCTGTCTGGTCCCAGGTTCTGGGGCTGCATTTCCCATCTGATCCCAGCCAGAAAAGCTCACCAAGGCAAGCCAGGTGGTGTATTCACCAGGGGTACATCAAGAGACTAGGCACTGCTACATCTGTACTTGTACCACCTAGGAGATGATGGCACACACATGGAGTGTGTGCTGTAACTGAGATATGGAACAAAATTCTTTTCTGTCCTGGCTTGGGTAGAACAGAACCAATTCTGTTCAATGATTTCACTTTTCAGCTAAAGCTCTTCTATGTAACTGCACTTTCTGAAACTAACAGCATGTTTTCATAGACACTGCCTGCTTCTAGCAGTGATAAGACCTAATGTTTAGATTTACTATCAGGGATTGGTTTGCAAAACAAGGTCACTTCTAAATCTTGTCTCATTTTGGGGGGTGTAGACTAAAACCTGTGCCTACAGGGAGGAGTTGACAGGACAAGTGACCCTAAACTGATCAACTAAGTATTCCATTCCATATGTCATATGCGATATGAAGCTGAGGGTCAGTTCCTTTTTCCTTCCCTCTTCTTCTCTTGATCTTCAGTGGCCATCATCTGAGGAGAACTCTGTTCTGCCCTCGACCCTGATGCATCAGTTCCTGCATCCAGCACCAGGATTCAGTCCCTGAGCCTGGTTCCCATCTGCTGAGGCCTCCTCCCACAGTATCAGTGGTGACAGTGACATAGTTACCATCAAGGGGGGGTTGGGTTTGGTATTGGTTTGTACATATTTGTATATATTTAATTATATTAATAATGATAAAATGAAAGTAGTTTTTAGTTTTCCAATTCACAGGTCTCCTCTTCTCTCTTATTCCCTTTTCCCTCCTGGGGTGGGAACATCTGTCACAGGGTTGGTGGTTGCCCCAGCTGACCCTCAACATTTTCCTTCCCCATTCAAGAACTCTTGTTTTCTAATAAAAAGTCTCTAAGTTACTTTGCAGCAATGTTAAATGCTAAAAAATTGTGAAATATTAATCTACTAATTTAACCCCTTAATCTAAACAATCCCAATACTAGTTGCTTAGTTTCATCTAGGAATATCAAGCAAGTTGGAGAGCTGAGATTCCAATTTCCATCAAACAACCTACATTCTCTTCAGAGCCAATACAACTTCCATGCACTAAGAGAGACTGGATGCCCATTAAACTGTATCTTAGACCACTGTTTTAAATCCAAAATATCTATGATGACCTGATGTACATTAAGCAGCCCTCTTCCATACTTTCTTCCTCACACTGCTACCAACCTGGCTTTTTTTCTCCATTAGGTCATCACTTGAGCTCCCATATATCTACTGTGTTAGGTCCAGAATCACTCCATCTCTTTTCTAACACTTTCTATCTCCTGTTACAGTCTGCAAGAGCTCAAAAAATCACTATTCCTCCTCTCTGCTACCATAGTCCTAAAGATATTATTAGGTAAAGCAAGACAAACCTTGCCAATTTTGATTGATTTTAAATTCTTACCTTGTAAACCCCTTCCTCCAGACCCTTTTGCTGTATCCCAATTCATGTCCTATAGAAATATAGGTACATGTGAGGAACATTAAAGAAATTAAGGAGGACAACAACAACAACATAGATTCTCCCCTTCCCCCCCCCCTTTTTTTTTCTCTTTAACTTAGGATAGAAGCTATCTTTAAGCTGAACAGACATTTTATAAAATTGGTAATTAACATGTAACTTACCAAGAGTTTTAGACCCTTTTTATCCCAAGCCAACACGTGAAGGGGAAGCCTGCAGCCTGTGAAGGACTCACACTGATGCATAGGAAAAGAGGAGAGGCAGAGAAAAATCATCCACACCCTGATCACAACCCTCCCTTGCCCTGTGCTGCTCGTTGCTTTACCAAAAGGATGAAGTATGACCTGTGGTGATAGCAAGGAAGAGGAGCGTGGAGTGAAGCTGAGCCTGGGGAAGGAGGAGGGGCATTAATAACATCCATCTTCTTTTGTTTCCCAATACTCAAATCACTAAATACCTATGCTAATTGGCAACAGATTAAGTCAAACTCCTCAAGCTGGTTTGCCCATGACAGCGTATAGCAAGTGATTTCCCTGCCTTTATTTTGGCTTAAGAGCTTTCTTGCATCTGTTCTTCATTTTCTCCTCCATTGCCACTGGTGTGGGGGCCACTGAGCAAGCAGTTGTGTGGGTGTTTGGCTGTTGGCCAGGGCTGACCCACCATTACCATCTGGGCAAGTGTGACAACCAACGAATTGTCAGAACTGCACTTATTGAACTACATTTTCTGATGCTTGGAAGCCATCTACTGGGTAAGTAAAAGGAATACAAAATCCTTCATAGCTGAGTGCTAAATTTGTCACCTGAAATTCAAAGGCTGACAATTTTCAACATTTTTAAGATGCAGTGTATCACAATGCTGAAAATTACTACCATGGAGAAAACATTGAGCTGTACATGAGAACTTGGCTTAAAGAGCAGCTAATAACTCCCTGTGTCCTATGCGCTATAGACCTCAGCAGTTGATGCATACAAACTTGCACAAGGGCATTCAAATTATTTGCCTCCACATTTCAATAAAGAGTTGATCTATGGCCAAAAACTTCACTAATGAGGAAGATGTTTTGGTTAATGCTTTAAACATTAAGAAAGAGCATTTGTTTAATGCTCTTCCAAGGCATTAACCTTTGAATTATGCAAATTTGGGACATGCTGGAACATTAAAGCATGCAGGACCCACCCTATTTCATGTATTTCATTTTTCCCTCCCACCAGCAATGAAAAGCATGCACAACCGCATGCCACAGGTCCCAGCAACACGCCAGGCATCCTCCTCAGTCACTAGTCCTGGCTGACACAAAGCTCTGTAGTTCACGGAGATGCAAATCAGCCAAGCCCCCAGGAGATAAGTTTTCTGCATTTCTCTCTTGTCCCTGCTAGGTACATCACCTCCTGTCTCTGGGGTACATGGGTTTCCTTGGTAATTTTCTGACAAATCTCTAAAAAAGCCTCTGCAAAGTTGACTGCTCCACCCCTGGCCAACATTAGGGTTAAACTAACACTATGAAGTCAACAGGAATGAATGCCACTTAGTGAGCCAGCAGCATCCCTGCAGCTCAGCAGCCGTGTCA
Source organism: Galbula dea (assembly GCA_013399015.1). Taxonomy (NCBI): domain Eukaryota; kingdom Metazoa; phylum Chordata; class Aves; order Piciformes; family Galbulidae; genus Galbula; species Galbula dea. The sequence goes on from VWZX01009446.1 coordinate 563,989, forward strand.
GGCTTCTCTCCCAAATGATTTCAAGGAATCCTCAAAGACCAAAACACCACCTTCTCATAAAACCAAGCCCAAAACGAAAGTTTCGGAGAGAGAGGAGGAACACCTCAGAATCCTTGCAAGGCAAGAGGAAAAGACCAGGGCTTCTGTGGCACCAAAAACCTAACCTTACCTTCTCTTCAGAATCAGGAGCTTTTCAGAAAAACAAAGACTCCAAAAAAAACAATCTCAACAATTTCTTAACAATCTCACGTAGAGCGCTCTCTGTATTTTGCTATCTTCTGCATCCGAAGTTCCCCCTCTTCACATCCTATTTCTGTTCCTGTCATGATTTGGCTAGCACCTCTGACATCTGATAAGCCAGCACATCTGTTTCAACGTGTCCTTTCTGGATTCCTGGGACAAAACTAATCTCACCTAACTTCAGACACCTAGAGCATAGAAATCTGTGCTGATCGCTGCCAGCTCCCACTACAGACAGAGAGGAGAACAAGACCCTTCCAGAGACCCATTCCTCTAACTGCGAGCCGCTGCTCTCCACTGACAAGGCAGAGAGCCCAAGGAGACCTCATTCAGATGCAAACATAAAAATCAGTGAGAAAAATTCCACTGTCTGTGTTAGATCTTTATTAACCCCTGCTATTAATATACTCAAGATAACAAAAATGTACATTTTGGCAATTTAACACTTCCAGCTCTAATGCTTTTGTATTTCTGTTCATAAATAAGAGGCAAACCATTAAAAAGTCCACTATAAAAATACATCCTTTTTTTTTTGGGGGGGGTATGTCTGCTGGCACCAAAACATGAATAAAATATAGACAAGTTTATTGATAGCTGTAAATGTTACTGTTGATGCAAAAAAGATAGCAGTATCCTATTCTCAGGCATGATAACATTTTGCCATGCAAAGCAGAACCAAATCTAAAGTAGGCAAATTATTTCATTCAGTGAAAAGAGGTTTTTAATAAATAAAGTATTTGATATCCAGGTTTTGATGAGATGAAATTATTATAGCTATTACGCCTTCTTAATTAAAAGCTACAAATTATTGAACAAAACTGAACTCAGAAGAACTTTCAGGAAACAAAACTGTTACAATACAGAACTTAGGTGTTTGTGTTTATAAATATATATACATATACATACAAACAAAAAGACTGTAAGAGATAAAATTGCTTTCCTTTACAAAAAGGAACCAAGTGCTGTCTGTGCACTCCAAGCATTACTATTTGGTTATCTCATGCAATTTCTTCAGCTCCTACAGGCCCTATTCACACCTCTGTTACTAGCTTGTATTTTCTCCTGCAGGAATTAAACCCAAACCTGCCTGTTCCCATATCTCTCTGATAAGAAAAGGAGAGGTTTTGTTTCTTAATAAATTCACTTTCTTCAATACAACCACATGCCCACAGGATTATAAGCTTTTCACAAATATTTCACTTTATCTGCTATATCATTTTAACATTTCTTCAAATAAAGGTCCCTTATTTTTGAAATAATCAAAACAAAATTAATTCTTTTAGAAAACAGAACTGGGCAAAATGTTACACATAATAATGTAAATCTCATTTTGTTGTCCCAAACAGATTTTCCAAACATTGAGGTCTAAACTGAAGATAGCAATCTTATGCAAGGAGATTAATATATACTCAGAGGATAAAACATGTATACACACTGCTGAACTCACATAATGCATAGAAAATTAGTATTTTCTGAAAATGCAGTGTTTGTGAATGTATTCTGTGCACGGCTTTCTCAGATGAATTGCAAAGGAAATCTTGGCAGGCAATGTCAATCAGCTTTTAAAGGATTTACAAATTGACAAAAAGCATAGGCAGCTACCAGGTCAAACTCTATTCCATGTTACTTACTAATACTGCCCTTTTGGGCTTTAAGAAAGCTTTTGTATATTCCTTATTTATAAAGCAGACCTTCTGTTCATTTGGTGCAGTATTCTTGTGTGTGCTGTTTGTTTTCCCTTGTGCAACACTTCTTCACCTTCAGATATCAGCACTGAGTGCAGACAGCTTAATTTCACCTGTCTGAAGCAAGAACAGCCTGCAGCTGCTTGCTCTGCCCATCTCTGGAGGGACATGTTCCAACAATGGGAGAAGCCAAATAGGATTTGAAGCAGCTGCACAGAGGCACCAGCTTACATCCTCCCACCCTAGGTAGCCCAAAGTCAATGAAGGTTTAATATCCTGTAGTAAAACTGTGGGACTCAGGAGTTGCTTTCTTTGCAATTCATCCTCCCTAGTTGGAGACAGACAAGGGAAAGGCAGTAACTGCTTTCAGGAACTTATGTTAAACCCATCCAGAGAGGGCAGATTAAACCATTAGGCTAGCAATAGAAACCCCAGCATTACCTTTGCCTTTTTTGTCACGTAGTCCAACCATTTTTGTCCAACAACCCTCAAAAGCAACACTTTCCCCCCCTAGACAGTATAGCAATATATTTTATGGATGACTGATAGTGAATCGAGCTGCAATGGGAAAGCAAAATCTTCACACAATTAACTAATAAATCATTTTGTAATCATTAACAAGCATTCTCAAATCTTACTGCTGCCAATTAGAAACCTAATTCATTGCAACTGGTCACTCACTATATTATACAAAGGAAAAGAGTCACCGGTCCTTCATGTTCTGAAAAGGGGGATGTCATAGTAGCGGTCATCCTCTGTCAGGAGAAAAATCTCACTCCATTCCCTTCGGTATTCTTCTGGATAGTTTACTTGAAATTCCTCAGTATTAAACCTATGCAGTCTGTAAACTCTTATCTTTACTTCAAGTAAGTATCCAAGAAGAAACAGTTCAACCTGAAGATGAAAGAAGTGTGTAAGACATTTATTTCTAGACTTAGAAAACTAAACTGAAGATAATCCAAATTAAGGCAAGTCAGCTAGCTTCCAGGCAATAGACAACAAATAAAAGGGGCCTATTTTTAAGTGGAGTAAGAAAATTAGAAGTTTGAGGGCGTTCTCAGTGTTCCAACAATCCTTCCACTGCTCTGTTGCATGTAGCGGATACTCTGGTTAATGCTTAGTGGGTAGCAAAAAGGGACTAATGATTATTAAAAGACTGATACACCTTGAAAAATGGGAAGCCTGCCACCTTGTGATCACTTGCTACATGATGGAAATACAACAGTAAAAGAAAAAAAATCCTTTCAGTTCATGTATATGAAACTTGAGAACTGTCATCTTCATTAACTCTTTTGGCAAAGGATTGCTTAACCTGGAAAAATGCTTTCATATCCTTTGGCACAGCCAGACAGAGCAGAACCTGTCCAGTTATAACCAAACTGCTGCTGAAGGTGACTACAACATGTAACAGTCGACTCGATAACTGAAATTGATTATAAAAAATATTTAACTCATTAGAAAGCGAAACTATTTGCAGAGTGGCAGTGTGAAGCTTAGATACCAGTACATAACTCCTCACTACATGTAAAACTGAAAAAAAAAAAACCCAAAACTTTACATATAAAGGGGGACAATTAATAGAGTTGTCATTACCTGCTCTTAATAGATATTAGATCTAATAGGAATCAAAGAGAGGGGAAGAAATAAGAGTGGTGATGTAGGGTTTGGCACGGTGGAACAGATAGGAAAAGCAAAACAACAGGTCAAATCTGCATAATCTTTTTTTTTTTTTTTTACATATCAAATGTGTCATTGTTCTAAACTAAGTATCACTGGTAGCTTGCAGCATTCATTTCTGGCCCAGCAAGATAACTGTCCACCTAATTTTACTCTACCACAGTTGTTTCTTTCCTCAGAGATATATGACTTTCCTCAGTCTACTTCCCCTTATCCTAACAAAAAAAAAAAATGGACCAGCTATCACAGATGATGTACAATATATTAATCTAATCAAGTCAAAGATGGAATAAGTTTTATTTTTCACTTATATCATTACCTGGTCTAGGCAAATAGAGTCACCTATGGAGTTCAGATGATTCATCATGAAACTCAAAGGGTCAGGTGAAGAATCACGAGCAAGAAGAAGGCTAAAGAGGTTGTGTACGGGTTCTCCCCTGCTCTTTATCTGCTCATGGGCTTCAACAACTTCATAGAGCATGATGAACTTTATGGCCTCATATAGTTTGTGCTCCTTGCTCTCATCAGAAAAGAGTGTATTACACATGTTTCCTCTTTCTTCATGATCTTTAGTAGCACATATTTCAGCCCACTAGAAAGCACACAAAAGAATATCAATCAAATTATTAAGGATTATATTTAATATAAAAGATCCAAAATATGAACAATTGCCAGTCTATGCTGTACAGCTCCAAACATCTGGATGGTAATGATAATTTATAAGAAAAGCAAATGTAATTGCCCTATATGAAAGCCACACATCACCACTGTCAGTCTGAAAGCAGGGAGGATGGGGTCAGGCCCTTCTCACTGAAGCCCAGTGACAGGACAAGAGGCAATGGCTGTAAGCTGAAGCATAGGAGATTCCGTGTGAATACATGTAGAAATTTTTTCCCAGTTCAGGTGCCAGAGCACTGGCACAGACTGCCCAGAGAGGTTGTGGAGTCTCCTTCTCTGGAGGTATTCAAAACCAGTCTGGATGTGCTTCTGTGTGACTTGGTCTAGGGAATCCTGCTGTGGCAGGGGATTTGGACTAGATGATCTTTCGAGGTCCCTTCCAACTCCTAATATTCTGTGATTCTGTGTAACCACCAAAAGAATCTCAGAAAGTACCAGGAAATCCGAGTGAGTGCATCAGACATACACACTAAGCTATAAGCAATGCTTAGATTAAGTGATGATTCTGACTTGTTTTTAACTTAAAGCTTCCAAAATTCAGCGATTTTCCTCTATAGTACCCTTGACATTAAAGTAGACTTAGCTTGAATTCTTTAGATGCTGAACCCAATTCAGAAGACATCAGTTAAAAGAAACCTATACAAACTGGACAAACCAGAATGATATTATGATGAACTGCACACATCTGTATGTCTTTAGGGTGTTCTGCTTCATGAGGTGAAGGTACGTTGGCTGCACAAGAAGGGACAAGACACTTTAATGGGACACAAACAGAGTAGGAGTTTCTCTTTCTGCTCACAGCTGATAGAGAGCTCCTGAGCTCTCTGTTGCTCTGCAGGGGTCAAAAGCTGGTGCTCACCCCTAGAAAATGGACCATCCAGGGGACAATGCTGGAATGGGTACCAAATCAGAAAGCTTAAAGCATCCAGTCTTGAACACGGTGACTAAAAAGAATCATCTGGAACTGAGAGGTTTTTTGGGATCACAACAAGAGATGATGCTCAGTGACTGGGATTGAAATGAATTTCAATTAATTCTGTGCTTGTACCATTTATAGCTTGAAGTGGCCATAAACTGCGAATTGCAACTGAAAAAAACAAATCTAACTTACCCATGAATACTAAATTGAGAAACAGGTCCTCCCATCTCCTCATGCATTCCTGAAGACCTTCATAACAGGTTTAAAATGAGACCAAGTGGATGAACCACTAATATCCCATTTGCTAAAAGACCTCTACTGCCTAAGTGAAAAACCTGTCCTAAGCACAAAGCATCTATTAACCAGCACAGCCCAGGCACAACAGCATCTGCAGGCAGCAGCCCTCAAGATGATGATGGAGCTGCGAAAGGCAGCAGAAAACTCTGTTAGTGAAAACAGGCAAAAGTCCATCTCACTGGCCAAACAGCTTCTTTATAGAAATAAAATCCTAGGCTGCATCAAGAGAAGTGTGGCCAGCAGGTCGAGGGAGGTGATTCTCCCCCTCTGCTCTGCACTCGTGAGAGCCCACCTGGAATGCTGCGTCCAGTTCTGGAGCCCCTATTACAAGAGGGCGACGGGGGTGCTGGAGTGAGTCCAGAGAAGGGCCACGAGAATGATCAGAGGACTGAAGCACCTCTCCTACAAGGACAGACTGAGAGAATTGGGATTGTTCAGTCTGCAGAGAAGAAGGCTCTGAGGGGACCTCATTGTAGCCTTTCAATACCTGAAGGGGGCTTACAAGAAAGCTAGCGAGGGACCTTTTAGGAGGTCAGACAGTGACAGAACCAGGGGAAATGGGTGTAAGCTAGAGGAGGGTAGATTTAGGCTGGATATTAGGAAGAAGGTCTTCACTATGAGGGTGGTTAGGCAGTGGAACAGGTTGCCCAGAGAGGTTGTGGAAGCCTCATCCCTGGACGCTTTTAAAACAAGGCTTGATGGGGCCCTGGGTAACCTGATGTAGTGGATGGTGTCCCTGCCAGGCAGGGGGGTTGGAACTGGATGATCTTTGAGGTCTCTTCCAACTCTGACAATCCTACGATCCTATGAAAATGAAGTTGGGAGCTAGACTTCATGCCCATTAACAGCATAATGCATCATACATCTGCTCTGCACCAATTAGTTAATTGCATGTTGGGTGTCAAGAGGATGGGGCCAGTCTCTTCGCAGTGGTGCCCAGTGATAGGATGAAGGGCAACAGGCACAAACCAGATCACAGGAAGTTCCACTTAAACATAAGGGAAAACTTCTTTCCTTTGAGGGTGATGCAGCACTGCAATAGGCTGCTCAGACAGGCAGTGGAGTCTCCTTTTCTGGAGTCTTTCAAAACTCAGCTGGACATGTTCCCGTGCAACCTGATCTAGGCAATTCTGCTTTAGCAGGGATTTGGACTAGATGAACCCCACATGTCCCTTCCAATCCCCACCATTACATGATTCTGTGTACTGATCTGTTCACTGTGCTGACTTGAAACTGTTTTCTGTACAAACATTCAGTTTCAATGTTTCATGCTAAGGGACTGACGTAAGCTAAAAAGAACTACAAGTGAAAAACAAAAGCTTAACAGCCTAATACTGGCAAATGCAAAAAGCAACCACAATAAAATGGTAACTACACACAAGAACCACCAGCCACATCACAAGACAACAGGCAGTTGTCATAGTGGCACAGCAAGGGTGAAGGCAAGGGATAAGGATCAGATCTCTGTTTTAATTCCCTCTTTTTATTACTTATGCTTTGTTTCTAGAGCTATATAAGTCTATTTGTCGTTCATTGTTTCTCTTTTAAGTAACAATGACTATTGCTGATAGTGGCATTAAGTTGTGGCTTATATACATAGAACTACATAAAAGGAACTACCTTAAATGCATACCAGTAAAATTAGCTGTTGTGGCAACCTATTTGGCCAAAACTCTGGAGTTCAGCAAATACCATTATCCACTTAATGAATGTGACGCAGGAGAGCATACAAAGCAACTGTCCGGCAGAAGGAAGGTGCGGAGGAGGAGATGGTGGTGTGCTAGGGACAGCTTGTGGCAAAGCAAATAGCAACAGCCCAGAGCTCACACAACTGCAGACATGCAGAAATCCCATAGGAGCTCAAGGAAGGTACAAGGTCTTGTCAGGCTGATTTTTTAATCTCTGTTTCAGAAGGTTTTGGGGCAACTAAAACTCCCTATGTCTTAAATACACCCCTGGCTGGGAAGGGAGGCAATCTGGCTACACTGAGCAGAGGGGGCAATGAAGCTGACAGGTCTTGGTAATTAAGTGCTTCAGCTTACAGAGATAAATTATAGTAAAACTGGATAAATAAAATATTTCGTAAAGGTGAGAGTAAATGAAAGACAATAGTTCGAGAAGAAAATACACTGTTGGGTTTGTTCCCTCCCATTTGGGAGGGAATCCAGAAGGATCTCATATAGCATATTGTTAATAGAAATGATGAAATGGCAAGGGCAACCAGTCACACAGTAACAGCTGTGGGGAAGAGGGCTTCCTCTTAGCCTAGTGGATCCCTGAAAGCTGGACTCCCCTGCAGGAGGGGTGATGACCTTCCCAGCAGCTCTCTGAACACAGGAGGGAGGCTGACTGACATAGAAATATGTAAGCAGGAGCAGTTCCCTACCTTTGTCTCAACTCATTTCTCAGAGCTTTTATTCCATCCCACCATTTCCTAAGTACTTACATTCATCTTTAATGTCTCCATACATCTGCGCAATTTACTGAAGGCATTGGGACCTGTGTATCTTTCTGGCCCAAAACTGTACTGCTGAATCCAGTTGCAACCTTGAGAATACAAAAGCTTTTCAGGGAGCTGAGAGGGGAAGAAAAGAAAAAAAGAGCCAATCATCTATACAAGAAATAGAATATAAAGTTATATAAACTTGTCTACACACATTTTAATTTACAACGTGGCTCTATCCTCTGGTTGTGCAGTTCAAACAAACAAAAGAGAAGTGGGCCTCAGAACAGCTCAACTGTTAAGAAGGAGGCTCCATTTGACTGCCAAGTCCTTAAGAATCTTCTAAAGCAGGGATGGTCAAAAAAGAAGAAAATAAGCTCTCAGCAAAACATATAACCCACACTCTAGAAAAGCTGGACACAACTGAATGCAGAGAGGTTTTTAGGAGCAGAGACATCTTCCAGTTTGCACACACCTTGCCACAGGCAGCAGCCACAGCTCCCCACCTCCTTGCCGCCCTCTCCAGCTGGAGCTCCTGTTGCCCAGGGCAGCATTCCTGCTGCCCCAGTAACACACGCAGCAGCTCCCAGGTAAGCCACTGGACTTTGCACAGATGTGGTTGAGGACAATTCAAATATCCTTCTGTGTTAAGGAAATTACATCTAGCAGGGCAGCAGAAACATTTGTCCCTCTGCCTCCCACTTCCCTGCCCATGTCCTTTTTTTCTTAACCATTTAGACTCATGTTCGCATTAGTATGTTTAGATCAGGGACACTTTTTGAACTAAGTGTAGTTCAAAGAGTTTGTAAAACTTCTCTTTAAATTCTGATATGATTCCTCTCTACTTCCATAGCTGACACATCACTTCTCACATTGAGCAAAGCTTCCTTCTGCAGTGCAGAAGAATCAGGTTCATTTAGGAAATTGATTTTACCTTCAATATATCTTTCTCCTTCATCCATGATGGAAAAGGAATGCCTTGGCTAAATATCTGAAAAAGAACCGCTCTTAGCACACAATAGTTGTCCCTCCTGACTTTTCGCAGGTATTTGATATGACAGCTCCAAAACAATTCTTCATATGCCTAGAAAAAGAACAAACAAATTTAGCAATAAAAATATTCAGTCTTGGACAAAACCCATGCTGATTGGAGTCCATTTCCAAACTACACAAGAAAAGGAGCTATGGGAATGACACAGTATATTTTTAAGTTTTATATACACAAAATGTTCCAACACCATGGTTTTTGTAAACACCTTAAACTGGCAGTGCCCTTTAAGAGTGATTCTGTACTCTCTCCAAACCCAGCAACTTGTTCCAGTCTCTGCACTGTTGCTAGCATAAACATTCACACAGTTAAGCAAATCAGAGCAGCTCAGCAAAGACTTCTTTGCCATAACAGCTTTAACCTCAACTACCTCACAACTTGTGCTGGCACATGGGATGGAGCAGCAAAAGGGCAGGAAAAGCATCTGGAGACAACTCCTTTTGGCAACAGCCATCTCCTTACACTGACCTGAATCCATCATGCAGTGGTGACCTGAGTAGATCTGGCAGGTTTGTGCTGAAGTGGATGGCCCTTCTTCCAGCTACACTCTCCCTCTATTTCCTCTCCATTACCTCTGGCTCTCATCTGAGCCCTTGTTGAGAGAACTAAGAGCAATAAACTGGCAGAGGGTAAAAAGAGGACTCTACAAATTCCACAGGCTGCTGCATCATTCTTACAATTTGCTTCCTGAAAAGGGCAGGAAGACAGTCTCAATTCCTGGTCCTCTTTCATCTTGGTTGCTTCCTCTCCCCATTCCAACACCAGTTCTTAGCTGCAGTGTTCCTTACTCTCACTTTGCATTGGCTGTGATAGTATGCCTACTGAATTCAACCTGCTAGGGGAGCTTCCTGATGCTTCAGCAAGGTCAGGTGGCTCAGAGAAAATTCCTTTGGGATGACCTGCTCTATCAGTTCACCATCTTGGTGAACCACATCCAACAGAAGGTGTAAGAGCCAGCACAAAAGAGGAAGAGGGATTGCTTAGCTTGAATAAGACAAGATAAAGGGAGAGACAAGACAAGCAAGGGACCGCCCCTTTTGGGGACAGCAAGCAGGTTAGGCTGCTTTAGGATCTCATGAGACCTCACCCTAAACTGTGCTCCTTACTGTAATAACTTCTACTTGATATAACCAGCTGCTCTGTATAAAGGAGTCTCCTTTTCAGCTCTGATCATATAGCAGGCTCATGGATTTTCTTGCAGAGTATGCACTTGTAAATTTATTCAGGTTTTTCCTATCTTCTGTTACTTTTTCCTCCAAATCACTTTTGGCCTTGTGTGTTGTTCTGGACACTTTTGGCATTGCTGTGGCAAAGCCGGATCCTTTCTCTGTTCATCATTTGGACACAACTGCAGCTCTTTGAAAAATATCTTCTTTTTTCTTAACAGCCCTATACTGCTGTTTAGCTTTATCACCTTCCTTTTACCTTTTCTTAAGTGCTTCTTGGTATGTAATTGTTCTGTGATTCCAACATCATGATCTAAAACTATACATATGTCAAATACACTGATTGTAAGTACTCAAGTCTCTTATGTGTCTCTTGGCTTCTTTTTAACATCCCTCCTTGGTTTTATGTAGTTTCCCTTTCTGAAGGTGGATACAATTTTAATAATTTGTTTTGCCTTGTTCTTGCAAGGAGGAAGGATACAAGTACCTGCTGACCCCTGTTCCAGAGAACAACAAAACTTAGAATGCAACATTTTGAGACAGATCCAGTGCACTACTCAGGACCAAGGCAAGGGTTCCTTCCTTTCCCAAAGGCTCCTTGAAAGCTGATCTGAAACAGCCATTGGTACCACTATGAAATTCAACCCCACATCTGTTGCCAGTCCAGATGGCTAGTTGATGTCTCTCATTATTACTGCATCTCCTGCCCCTGATGCCTCCTTGATCTCTCTCAGAAGATCATGGACAGCATTCCCACCATCAGCAGACAATCAGACATATGGACCTGGTGTTAAATTTGTCCTGTGCTGGTCTGAAATGCCACACCATAAGGCCACTAGGACATAATGTCACAATTAAGTTAGCTGATTGACTGGATCAGAGCCTAAGCTTGTGTTAACAGATACTACTATTGTACCATCAGTATAGCTACTTTAGCTAGAAGTTTTATGGGAGAAGATCCCATGGTCTTTGAGCTTCCCTTGGTGACTAAGGCTTAACACAGTTGAAAGAGATCCATAAACACACGTTGCACCTGAAGGCCCATCCCCATCACAAGTCAGGATGCCATAGTAGTGCTCCAAATTCAAGCACTGGTCAGGGCCCTTTGGAGGGCAGTGCTGCTCCTGCCATGCCCCCAGCCACATTGCCTCCATTAACGGCCACCAAGATACAGCTGCCAACAGCCCACTACAATAACATGTCTCTTATAGGAAGAGCAGCTGCCATTGCTGCCTGTCAGCTGTAAGCATGTACACAATGTACACAAGTGAAAATAAGCTGACAGAAAACAGTGTATTGAGCAGCAGTGCACCACAGATTTAGGAGGTCCTTGGCTCAGGAGTTCAGCTATCCACGACACAAAACCTAGGTTGGTGCAGTACAACTCTGTCACCTTGACTTACATTTAAGATACACTTCCTAAACTGTGAGAAACTATTTCAGGTAAACCATGTAAGGTAAGAGAAATAAAAATCCAGGGAGAGGCACAAATACTAAGATGATCACAGCTAGCAGTTTGAAGATACAAGAGGGAGAAAAAAGAAAACAAAAAAAAAATCCAGCCAGATCCACAAAAAAGCCTTACATGGAATGGAATAAAAAGAATAGAACAAAAAATATTTTAAAAACCCTGAAAACTGGAAAAGAGCTGCACTGAGGTCTAGCTGATGCTCACAAGCAGCAGAGGCTGCCATCTCCAAGGCTGTCTCCAGCCTCCCCTCAGAGGCTAATAGGGGTCCTGAGGACAACACAAGGACATTAACTGTGAGATCAGTACCTTGTTAGTCCTACCTATGTGTGGTATGAGGCAGCAGGAATTGCCAAGTGTAGTTAACCTGCGTGTGCTTTGTTTGCAGTGCCTCTCACAGGGGAAGATGGCAGTGCAGGAATTCTCAGGCAGTGAGAACCATGGTCAGGACACAGAGCTGCAGCACATATGCTACGTGAAGACAGGGGTCACCATCTAGCATGCCAGCTCCTCACCTGCTGAGCAACATCTAGCCTGGCACAGGTCAGAGGTGAGATTCTGCCCCACCTGCCCCCAACTGCAGCTGATACTGCCAGACAGGAAGCCTCCATGGCTGCTGGGGCAGCTGCCAAGCACTGGCTGCTGTCACATGGACCTCCGGAGCTTGGAAGAGAAATGAGTGAGTTTCATTCCTCCCTGTAATGAGAGTTTTTTCCTTAAATCAAAGGCTGTCCAAGAGATAGCACCTAAACCCAAGTTATTTGGGCTACAGCACTGGGCATGATTTTTCCTGTTAAAGCTGCTGCATAGGTTGCTGGTGCACAGGGGGGAATTCGGGGAAGATGCAAGACTAAAACCTGATCTACATTTTAACCCACTCTGCTTTGGTCTTTATTTAGACGATGTTCATGCTGTCCTTTTTGCTTTCCATTTGAACAGCTGGGTTAGCAGGCTTAGGTAGCTGTGGCAGCTGCTTGCACCAGCAGTGCTATTCCTTTCCCAGGCACTTCTTCCCCATCCTCATGCAGAGATTAAAATTTAACTCTTACCTCCCTCATGTGTTTGGCCTGCTTTGTTTCTCCTTTCCATTCTCTCGCACTATAACCAAGTAGATCAACTTCTGTCAGCACACTGAGATTCCCTAAATTGAGATTAATTCACAGATTAGTTACCTTCTGCTGTTCTCCATCTAAGGGGAGTGTATGGGGGAGGGGGAATTAATGAATATGGAATGACAACAAAAAGATTACTTATTAGTTTTCTCCGAAGGTAGTGGCTCCACCTGAAATCCGAACGATAAAACAGGTATTAAAAAGGTGTAAAAGAGGAGTGGTCATAGGTCAATATTTACTGAAATAAGGAACAATGTGGAAGATTAAAGTCTGCATCATACAATCCTACCTTTTCACTAGCTGTGCTAAAAAACAGTATAGCCTTCTGCAATACCAAAAAACAGCAGCAAGGAAAGACATGCTTAGCGTTAGCTGCACTTTCACTTTCTGCCACATGAGACACAAGGATTGCTTGGTCGTTGCTGTCCAGGACCACACCTCATGCTTTCCTAAAACAGGAAAAAGAGAGAGGAAAAAAATCCTGTCACTGTTTTGCAACACATCTTTCTGTTTGTTTTCTTACAAGAGGAAAAATCATCCAAGTATGATACCACTCCAAACAAAACACAAAACACGAAATGAAAAGGCTTCTACATTTTTATATACTTAATATATACTTTATATACTTAAGGTTTTTGGTGAATGAGGTTCACATTTCCAAGCTTTCCACCACACAGTGAAGGCTAGACACCCTGTTACACTGGACTCACAGGAAGACTGATACCAAAGCAACAGTTCAATAACTTTTTAAATTTGTTTTGCTTCAGGATGTTCTGATCCAGAGACCTGTACCATCATTATTTTGTCACTGAGTCAAAGTTTTAAAGACCAGGGGTTTCTGGGAATTCTAGTCTGCAATCAGGCCGTATAAGGTAATATTAGCTAAGCATCATACAACTGCCAGGGAATTAAAGGAATGTTCCTGCCACAATTTGGGTAAGAGTAGTGTTGGTTTGAAATTTCAGAGAGAGCTCCTCCCTGCTGATTTTTTAGAAAGGTCAGGAGATCATCAGAAAAGGGTGTGATTTTCACTGTTCTTCACAGACATAAACCTGGAGACTGAACAGTTGACAAAGGCAGTCTCTGCCCCCTAAGTGAGAAATTTATCTTCTAGCTGAAATTTGAGTATAGGGAGGTCCCAGAGTTTATGATCAACAGCTGCTCTGTAATTAATTTATTAATTTATTTACTGTTTTACCACAAAACTTTAAGAGAATTCAACTTTTTATAAAGGCATCCCCAGAGATTGCTGAAAAGATCCTTCTCCAGACAGTCCACCAAGGGCATTACTCATTCAGCACAGTTTCATGTCAGCTGAACTTCTGTCCCTTCTGGCTTTAACAGAAAAGTGAAGAAGGGCTTAAGTTTCCAAGGAAGTTAAGCTCATGCACTGTGGACAGCTATCCAGTCAAAGTAACTTACAAATCCCACCCTTGGCAACGAGATAAACAGCTACACATACATTTTTACAAGCACTGTTGCATACATACAAAGCGCTGCTGGTATCTGGCCTCTTCCAATGTGCTGTTGTTTGAAGAAGTTTTATTACAGGATGTCACATGCAAATTGTCTGGAAAGAAGTCCCAGACCTCATCTCTCCCATGAGCAAAAGGCAGGTTAAGAACTGTAAATGGAAACTTTCAAGAGGTAATCAGAGAGACTTTTGGTGTGCTAGTTCCCATTTACACAAACCCCAAATGCTGTGAAGTTACAAGAAGATGGACAGGTCTTCTGTGAGCTTTTAATCATAGGTTGCACTAATACGTGTGTCACTGGCACGACCAGGGCTTATGCCTGCACATGTTGAGTAGGAAAATGCAAGAGACTCATTCACACACAACCAGAAAGATCAAGTATCTGAAGCTGCAGGAAACATTAATCACTGATGCCAAGTAACAGACAGCAAAACATCAGCTGTAAGGTTTGAAAATGGCATAGCTCATGGAAACACCACGACACTCCCACTCGCAGCACATACACACAGACACACATGTACTGCTGATGGACACCAATGGGCACATTCTTACTAAGCACCCAAATTGCTACCCAGAAAACAATTAAGAATTAGTAACAGATGACAGTCCTGGCAGAAACCTAGCCACCACAAATTTTTCCCCTCTTTTTCTCTCCCTTAGGATAAAGGCATCAGCAATGAAAAAGACTCAGCAGACTTGCAAGTATCTGAACCTTCTGCTAACTAGGATGGACCCTGACAGCTTACAAATGTTGTTCAGACCATGGACAAATGGGTATTTTGGATTCACATTGTCAAGCTGTTGTATGAAAACCAATGATGATTCAAATGAAATTTGATAACAGCAATTTAAACATACAGTGTCTCAAAAGGAAGATGGGGCAGACTTTAATTTCATTACTTAAAATGACTGTATGATCCCTCTTGTGATTTTGAACAAACTGAGGCTATAAAAAGTGAGAGCTGGTCCATCTGTTCAATCAACCTTTTGAAAAAAGCTTTTGATAGTACGAATCCTGAAAAAACCCCAACCTACTGGAGTCTAACAAACCCCCTTTCAGGGCATATATTAACAGGTAACTTCTTCAAGGATTGCCGGGAAACAATGACTCACTGGTTTCAATCAGAACCATACACCGATGTCAGAGAACATGAGATAACCATTGTTCATCCATTTTTCCTTAACAGGGGGATTTATAAGTAGGTATTTCCCCCATAAAAAGCCTACTGGGAGATGGGAAAACCTGCAAACAAGTGATTTTGAGTATTTTTGCTACACTTGTATTATGGCCTACCCTGAACTTCATAAACTTTCCCTCCTGTCATGTGAAAGGTGCTGTTCAAACAGCACTTTGTGATTGAGTTACTACCCTCAGTGCTTATGCCATATTTAGAAATGTAATTACATTATTTTATTCAAGTAAATGACATTTAGAAGTGGCACTTGGATCACAAAGTGTTGCTGGTAAAAATGCATCACGAACAAGACACAAATTGAAGAAGAGGGCAGTTTAAAATAGATCTTTCCACCTCCTCCTTTCCCCCTCCAAAATTTTTCAGAAATTGAAGTGCAATTAAATTAATAACACACTGGTGGGGGGAGTAAAATACCCACAGATTTTTAAACCCAATCCATTCCCCAGAACATGAACACAATTCATCCCCTTCCTCAGGAGACAACCCATCGGTGCTGTGACTAGCTGCCAGGCTCACATCTTTGTGAGGACTGACTTGCAAGCATCACCATGAAGACAGGGAGGCCTGACTCTTCTCCCACAACAGGAGAACAAAGCCCTGGGTCTTCTAACACAGCTTCCAGCAGAAATTCATATGAATAGAGGTTGAACAGTGCTGAAGCAGGAGCTGATAAGCAGTGTTTATCTTACAATGGACATAGTACACTGTGTTTTCTTTTCATGCCACACCAACTTCCTGATCATGCCAAACTCCATGCTTTTACCCGCTCACAAAGTCAGCAGGATAAACACACAGAAAATAAAAAACAAACAAACAAAAACAAAAAACCCCACCCCAAACAAACAAAAAAAAACCACAACAAAAAAGGCCAGGAAAAAAGAGACACCTGCAATTCCAGCTTCTTTCACAAGTACCTCAAGAGTCTCTAATGGATTAGCTCTACATATGACTCCCTCGTAATTCTTTTGGATGCTGCCACCTTAAAAATGCATAACTGATGAAATGCAAAATGTAAGAGATCAGCTTGGGAACTAGCAGGCAGCACTGTAGGCAGCACTGGAGCACAATACAATATTTAAAAATTCCATCCATATATCTGATGGCCCATTCACCCTTTTACTTTTTGCCTCCCTCACTGTAAGAAAGCCATAAAGAAGATAACAGTATATCTTCCAAAATTAAAAGCTGACTCTGTGACTTATTTTCAGGATATTTGTTTTCACAGGGTTTTTTGGTATTGAAAGCTGGACACAATATTTGTTACCACAAAGTGGTCAAGTTCCATAGTCCTGTAACACAACACTGTGTTCCTAGTTCCTAGAAAGCAGATATCTCCTCTTTCAAACATGGAGGCAGAATTTGGGATCACTCTGTTCCAACCCTTCAGCTGCCCACCCATACCTCTTGTTCTCCCTCCTGTCCTGCATCTAGAGGAAGAGAGGCCCCTCAACTGAGGAATGCAAGGCCTGGCATGATGTCTGCCTACATTCAGTGCATGCTTGCAGAGCTCTCTTCACAGCTGCACATAATTTTTTTTTCCAGGCTATGTAGTATCAGTACCAAAACATGTTATAAAATGGGCTAAGGCCTTCTTCTAAGAGAAAACAAGCAAACATCCTTACAAAAGCAAGCATTAATGTGGTGCACAGGTGCACATACACCTCAACTGACTCAATTATCTAAATTATCTGATTTATCTGATTATCTAAAATACACCCTGTTAGAGTTATCTTTACAAGCAAATTTTATCTATATAATCAAGATATTTATGCATGCCCTAGTCTACACATATCATTTCCCTCTCCCTCAACACCTACAAGAACAAAAGGAAAGTTCAGGTTTTGATCACCTGTATAATTCAGCTTCCTTTTTAAGTCACAGGGTGCTTCATCCAGGACCTCCAGATGAATGAAGCTCAGCTACACTTGAATTTATATAAGAAAAGACATCAGAGAAGCCTTCAAAGAATTTACAGTCCAGAGAAATGCATGAAAAACTAGTATCTCTTTAAAGCTCTTATCCCCAATGATGAGTAAAAAGTAATGAAAAAATAAAGTAACCACCTTTTAAGGATGGAGCCTCTGAAATTTTTTGCTGCTGTGATCATTTACTTTGTTTTTTCAATGTGGGAAAAAGCCTCTCCTCATTCAGAATTTCGATTTAATGTCTGTACACTTCAGATAGAACTCAGGTAAATGTACCGAATCTGTTATTTGAAGGAAGCCCACTCTAAGGATTCTTATTATGCCTGCTGCTGAGTTGCATGTTGAGTCATCCCTAGTGCTGCCTGTGTTTGTTTCTGGTTTATCTAACTCTCAAAATGCCTTTTATAGTTTGTTTTTCCTTGCACTGAATTCAAATGGACAGAATAAAGGAAACATTTTTCTCCTAAATGTCTTCTTACACTTAAGTTTAGCTGATAAGCTAGCAGGTATAAAAACTTTGGGTTTTTCTTTGGATTTGTCTAGATAACTGAAGCTTTAGTTATGGGAAAAAAATGTTGAGGCCTTACTTAGCTCTAAGAGTTATTTTGCTCCTCCTTTTTAAAATCTTATTTGGTAGATGGCACAAGACTTGTACCTACAGCCCAACTTTCCAAGGAGATGCAGTCATTAGGCACTCAAGAGGCTCGGTGGTACTACAGGCAGCATCCCTCCCGGTCTTTCCAGACAGAGGTCCAGAAGGCTACAGCAGTGGCTGTTTCCTACCTGGGGCTCCCTGGCATGGGGAGCACCCCTGGCCCTGCCTGAGCGCACACCAGTCCCCCTGGCAGCACAGGCACCAGGGTCGCTCCCATCACTGAAGAGCAGGACCTTCTCAGATCTGCCGCCCATTGCCCCGAAGAAAGGGACTGGTAGGCTCTACACCTGCAGCATGACCCACAGCAGTGACCACCACATTGGCACCAGAGGAGAGATGCAAATAGAAAGCAGGAGAAGCCCCACAACTGAAAAGAGGAGGGGTGGAAGACCTCAATCAAGGCAGAGGGAATGTCAACAGAAACACACAAGGGAAAGATCTCAATGTGATCAGCATAGAGGAAAACAAGCTGCTTATGGGACTTTACCAGCAGTGTCCCTGGGATAAAACCTGCTTCATATGGCCACGGGTGACTCCCCCTCGAGCCCCTTGGTGATCAGCAGCTGGCTCATTCCTAACCACCGTTTTGACACCTTGAGGCATCCTTTGCTGAAATGCTGTAGTCCAGAGGAGGAAGCAGCAAGAAATGCCAGTCAACTTGGTAGACACACACTGCAGGACAGTCCAAGGAATTTTAAGTTTCTACCTGTTGATAAAAAGTTATCCCAAGTGACAGCCAGGGAAACAGCAGCACCAAATAACCAGTGACCAAAAAAAAAATCAAGATTGTTTACTCTCTAAGCAGTACCAGTCATAGCTGTTAATTCTTACAGGGGTGTATACACCTGCTCTCAGGTAAAAACCCTGCTCTGAAAGCCAGCCCCCTCTGACTAGGTTGCATCCCTGTAACTCGTGATTTCCATCTCCATTACAGGATCTGACTGCTGTATGCTCCTCATACAGTTCTTATGCCTTTCTTCAGAGTACAGCCTCTCCAAAAATGCACCAGACACTATGTGCAGGCCACACAGAGTTGTGTATTTTTCATATGGATTAATAATCACAAATATTTCACATATGGTGGTGTGTCAGATCACAAAGCCTGTGCTTTTCCACTAGGTATGTGTGGAGGCTATTCCAGCTGTGCTGTTTATTTGTCTCTTTTCCACTTTCCAAAACAGATTAGAAGGGAAAGGCAACAAAAAGCAAAATATCAGAGACATCACTCTGAATACAAATGACAGAAATTGGTCTCGCACCTCTTTCCTCATGTGTATCAACATCCAGACTGATGAAAGTAAAAACTTCAGCTTTATTCTGCAGAGGTAAGACTATTAGTATGGAAGCAGCTGGGGTGTTTAAACTCTGCTCTTCCTTCATCTTCTAAAGAGCAACAGCTTCAAACTGACATTTTTTTATTACCTCACATGCATAGGAAACCTCTATTGTTTCTTCAGAGTGCATTATCAGGCATTTTTTGCCTAAAATCTTAAGCAAAAAAGGCATATTGAAAGGTAAAACTGACTACATCGAGATAAGCTAAATTTCAGTTACTGTCACTCGGTATAATACCAAAACCGTAGTTCATAAAAAAGCAATTCAAGAACCCAGAATACTCTGACTGGAAGCTCTCTGCTTGTGAAAATACATTATTGCTATTGCTAATGCATGGCTGGTGTCGTTACAGATGTGGATGCAAAGAGAAGCTTCAAGCGAAGTGCTGCAGACATCGGTCACAGGGACCAAGAGACCCTGGTTCCCTGACACCTCTGCACTTGCACAAATTGCCTAAAAACTGGACAGTGGTGTGACAAGCTCTACATAAAATATAAATTATGCAGCCCTGTAAATATGGCTAAGCATGACCCTCCACATTAAGCTCTTTTTGAGGGGCTCACGCTGGGCAGAGGCACAACTTACTTTCACTTGTAAACAAAGAAAATTCAATACAGCGTACTGGATGCTTTCTAACCTTGGAACCTGGTAGTGTCATTATTAAAGATCTACAATTATATGAAATCCCCCATTTTCAAGGCCTCAGCCTTTGGCAAGTCACAGCTGAAATTCGTGTACAGGAAGCGACATGAAATGAAACCAGAACTGCTGCATAGTGAACTTGTCTGCAGGTTGCTCCTTGACAAGCATGGCAGGCACATGCACAGCACAGAGCTGTGCTCAGTGCAGAATTGGGGGAAACCAGTAGGACCTCTCCATCACACAGACAGACCTGAAACAAATATTTAAGTTTGCAATAAGGCTGATTTTGCACAGACTCAGCAATTAAAAACTTGTGAGGATTTCTCTGGTGGCAGCTGACCTGTGGGCAGTGCCAAGTGCCTTGGTGCACCATCATGTTTCTTTGCTGTATAGATGCTAAGGGTACACTTAAAGACAGTCAATGCCATAACATATCTAGCCACTGGTTTGATGCTAAGGTACACATTTTCCACTTTCACAGCATCATTCACTCAACATGATCACCTCATCCTGGAAACATTAATGCTAAACACTCAAAAAATCTGGAAGATCTCAGTAATGTATTATGGACAAGGGATCTCAGATGGGGTCTTGCCCAAGACCACATGCAGAGCTAGCAACAGGACTAGACACTGAGCATATACAGCCACATCATCCTGTATTTGTAGCCCTCCACCTTAATGTGATATGGCTTAAATAAGACAACACAACACTTCTGCTCAGTCCACAGCCCTCTCCTCAGGGAAATGTACTGCCCAAACATTTCTTTCAACAAGCTAGTTGTCTTGCTAGCCACATCCCTCTGCACAGGTACGTGGTGTAAGTGGCATCTGTCCCTGACAGTGACATGGGGACAGGAGCTAGAGACAAACTTCCTCTTTCTGTCAGGAGCTTCCTGCACCTCCACACAGGCTACAGAGAAGTCCAAGGACTGGGGTCTCAGTCCCGAGGATGCCAAGAATGTACAGTATCACTCCTCAGTAGTGAAAAAATGAAAGAATCTACAAAGACAGAGTAAGGCTGAAAATAAAGTAAAAGCTGCTGACTTTAAAATTTCTTAGAAAGTTTAGGAAGTAGCCTGCAGCAATTTTGTACTCTTTTACACTACAACACAGAGCCTTCTCAAGAAGTAGTCAGTAACAACCTTATCTCTTTTATTTCCTCACTTACACTGTGGCAAACTTGGATGTGATTTTATACCATCAGGCAACAGGTAGCCCAACCGTAAGTTATACTGTTCACGGAATAAAACCAAACTTTCCACTAAGCCAAATTTTGTAGCATATGAACTGAACCCTCTCTAGCACCTCAGAACTGGTACAAGATTCCTAGCTACAAACTCTGTACTTAAAACTGTCATTGACCACTTTTCGATGGCTGTGGCTGAAGTACATGAGTCCCAACAGTTTTCTATCATGAAACTCTGACATTTTATTAATTAGTAGCTATTTCTGTGTTTTTCTGGAAGGCATGATGCTGTTGTGTCTGGTCCCCAGAGCTGCAACTGCACACAGAGGAACCAGTGTTTGCCACACCAGGAATCCTAGCAACAGAGCACATGGGCAAAGTTCTTTTTACTGCTGCATGCTGGAACCATGCCAGACGTATCAACCCAGGAGTGCAGAAAGGATGTCCTGTGTCCACCATGCTTTCCCAAGTTCCCTCAAAGCAGAAAACTGATCCTGAAGCGATTCAGGACCAGATGTCACACAGTAACTTAGCTCAGCATTAGACTTTAAGTATTGTAACTCCTTTAGAAGTCAGGATGCCTGAATAAAAACTTCATAAGAGCAGGACTAATGTGGCCCAATGGTATTTAAAAAAAAACATTTCACAGCCCAAACCAAGAGAAAATTAAGAAGTGAAGCTCCTTAAGGCAAACTTTATGCAATTCTAATCACACCCACAAATTTAGTTATGCAAGTGTAATGAAAGCAGTCTAATTATACAACCTTTTGACTCATCAGCACAGGTTCTTTCCTTGTGTTTTCAAAGCAGCTAAATTATAACCATACTCATCTTTCTCCAGTATAGTTTGGCATTGTGACTCCCACGGTTCAGCTGTGCAGGGCCAGGAGATACAGTGTAGAGGTATTTCTAAAATCTCAAACTCAATTGCCTGGGGAATCATGCAAGATCAACCATTTTCAGACATTAAGCTTAAGAAAAGCACAGACGTTACTGAAAAATCCATTAATGTCTGGTTTTATAGCCTTGTTACATAGGAAGCTATAGCTAAGAATCAAGGTGGACAGAAAGTCCTAATGCTGAACAGGAAATCCACACCATCCAGCCAGGCAACCTGGTCCAAAAATTTAAATACAATGAAAAAGCTTATATCCCAATGGCAAAAAACCTCAGAACTACAAAAATTAAGTAATTTTTTCAGAATTCCAAATCCAAATGCAGATACTTATCAAAAAAAGCAGTTATATTTAATACACTGACCAGCACTTTAATGCTGCTTTTGCCTTTGAAAAATCAGTTCTAACAATCTTCACCCACCAGTATTTCATGTACTTATGCGAAACTGTAGCTTTTCCTTTTACTGTGCAGTGTCCCCTTCAATTTCTAATTAAATTATTTGTCCAGCAGTAAAGAAAAGAAATCCATAAAGAAGCAAGCTTTAGTGACTACAGAGAAGTTTACTGAGCCTTAAAATCAAAATGGGTCACTTCTTGCTAAGTCATGCAGTTTACCTCTGTTTCATCACTTCGAGAAACTGGAGGGGGCCAAAGGACTGGAGTGGGAATAACTGTACTTGTAGATACTGTCAATAAAGCAGTTAGTACCACACTGGCTTAAAACTCATTTGTCAAATATCAGAGTTTTTTCTCCACTGCAGAAAGGGAAAGCATAAACTGCATACAATTCGTACATCTTCTCCAAAGAGCAAACCAGTCGGTTAGTATGACAGACAGTACAAAATGCAAGCTGGAGCAGTAACCATTAAAGCAGAAGAGTATTCTAAAGCCTACAGGAGAAAAGCAGGCTGCTAGGGCATGGTACCTTCAGCCTAAAATACCACTTGACAGTGACTTATGAGATGCATAATAATGAGAGCTATGCGTAACCGGCCAGCAAAGCAGACGAGGGGCATGTCTTCGCACATCATGTCCTCCTTTCTGATCCCCTTTTTCCTAAACCTTCACCTTTCTGATGGGAATAGAAGCCAGTCTGCAACATTTAATTTCAGATTCCACCCAGGAAAAAAACCCAACCAACCAAAAGAAGCCCCCAAACCCCACAAAATCCACCCAGCTAAAAGCAAACAGCACCCCTCATGAGCACCTGATATGAAAACGGCACACCTTGCTGGGCTGAAACCACGCTGATCTCCACGTACGTTAGCGATAACAGCCTACTCCGTACACACCAGTCCCCAGACGGAACTCAAACTCACCTCAAACACACGAAACGCCTCCCAAAAGACCTGGGACTAGCCAGCCTCTCCCCACGTAGCTCTCTGGCCCCGGCAGGTGCCCTCCCGGCCGGGCCGCGCAGGTACCGCGCTCTGCAGCGCGGTGGGGGCAGCACAGCCGAAGCGGTCTCACCGCCGGGACCTTCGAAGGAGCTTTCCGGGTGTTGCCGCTTCAGAAAAACGGTCCCAAGACAGGCAAAGGTAAAGTAAAATTAAAAAATAAAGCAATAAAAAAAACCCCCAACAAACTCCGGCCGCGGGGACCCTACCTCACTCGCTCCGCTGCTCCCCTCCCACGCCTCCCCGCGACCAAACCCGGCTACAAACGCAAGGTCGGCACCGCCCGGGGCGGGGATCTTGTTGGGCCGCCCTCTGCTCCCCGGCATCCCCATCTCGTCCGGGCCAGGGCAGCTCCGGTCCCAGCTGCCCCGGCAGAGGGGCCTGTGAGTTCTGAGAAGGGGCGAGACCTCCGAGCTGCCCCCAGAGGTAGAGAGGTGACGTGGTAGCAGGCAGCACGGTGGTCGCGGACCCCGTTTTGGGGAGGAAAGCTGACCCTTGGCACTGGTCTGTCAGCCCTGTTTCAGTTTAAGAAACGGGTGAAGGCCTCCCATTTCCCCAGGAGTCCCTGCAGCTCCTCCATACATTACATATAACTTGTGCTGTGATGTCACATTACGTTATTTTACATTTTATAGCAGCAGTTCCGTTAATGGAGACTAACAACATCAGCATTTGTCAGAAATCTAGCCATGAAATGTAAACACAACTTAGGGATTTCAAAGTTGTTGGAGCTTTCCCCCTAATTGTTGATTTCCTCACTCATTAACGAGATGAATTGCATTCATCCATAAAGAAATTCACCTTTGCCAGGTACCTTCCCTTATAGCAATCTTTTAGGTGTAATTTTTCCTAGCTACCTGTAGAGAACTTGCATAAACCATGTAACTTCTTTTTCTGGGTACACATTTAAGAACAGTTTTCTTCCATCTCCCTAGTGAAGGAAAAACTCTGCAGGAAAAACAGAAGGGAATTGTAATGGTCTGAACAAGTGACGCAGATTTAAATCTTCTACAGAGTTACAAGCAGTTGCTACAGTGCAGAGCTGGGACAAATTTTACAGGAACCCTCTCCTGTTCTGATTTGTTCTTTTGGTTTTGGGGGTTTTTTTGTGGGGTTTGTGTGTGTGTGTGATGTGTTGGTTGTGTTTGTATGTTTGTTTTGTTTTTCCTAAAATATCACATTAAAATGGTTGGAGACGGAAAATGAACACTTTTCATTAAACAGTGAAGAGATTTGTCCATCCTATCTGGCATGGATATCAGATTGTTTCTTTATCCATCGCAGTTAATCTGGGCAAGTAACAAAAGAGACAGAGCCTGTTAAACATTGGTGTGCCAAGTGCTCACTTAGGTGCACCCAGAGAAAGCCACAAACACACTTATCCAAGTAGAAGAAAATCTAGGCTTAAAAATCAGCTAAAAATAGCAGAAGTAAATAGTTGACTTAAGAGGCCTAAAGTTGTCAGTTGTGTAGCACTGTGTGCTGCTGCATTGAAAAATCCATGCTGGGAAAAAGAAGATTTCTAAGTGCCATCTCTGTGGCTCTCTGCATCATCAGCTAGTCTATGGTTTAATGTAACTGTGTCTCAGGAGGCGCAGCCAAGAGATGCAGTTAGGATATAGTTCACAGAGCATCCACATGCAAAGGCTCCAGGGTACCTGGGATTTCTGTCTCAGCCACATCTTGCCTGAAGCTATCACATGCTTCAGCTTCTTGCCTTGGCCAGGCCAAGGTCAGTGCCACTTAATGATTTTAGTGTTCCAGACAAATCCAAATTTGCTTCTTTCTGCCCTCTCTAACCTGTGTTAAGATCTTAGGGTTTAATAGATGTTTTCTTTGTGCAGACAGCCTGAAAGTTAATGTTTATCTGGTTACTGACTCTGGTACACATAGTACAAACATTGCAGATCAACCCACATATCAGTGAGTCCTTCCCACTTCCCAGTTCTCTGCTCGGGGCATTTATCCAGCACTTCAGTACAATCTAGACAATGGGCATGTCTTGCTGGGAATAAGCCCTAGGGTAATCAGTCAACCTGAGATCACTTATTTGAAACCTCTTGAGGTATTTTTTTGACTAACACTGTCCATATGGCTTTTTCCTGTTAAGTTCTTTCTGGACCTCTTCCCTGAGCCACTTATGGAGAGCTGTCTATTACCTCTTCCTATCTGTGGGCTTTCAGCAGGAGAATGTTGACTCTCCTGCTTGCAAGTCGCTGGCATGGGACAGCCTCTACCTCCCTCCCTCCTCTGTAAGACCATCCTCGTCCTGGGTGCAGATAGCTTCAGAAAGCTTCCCCAAAATATCTTGGAAAACATGTGAGGGACTAGTGAAGGCCTTACTTAGAGTATACATTCAGTATGTTTCTGCAGAAGTAATGCCTCTCCTGCTTTGCTTCTGAGTAGGCAGCAGCTTGTGAGGACAAGGGGAAAACTCCAGGTGAGCTCAGACTGGAAGCAGCCTAAATTTGATTCTCTTCCTCCAGACCTTCTGGTAATGGCGTTTTGCATGTTTATGATGCTCACACAAGGCTATGTGCTGATGGCAAACTTCTACTGCTTAGGGATATTTCCTTCTTTTAGGGGAGCATTATGAACATGCCCATAACATGAACCTCCAGGTTCTTATGTAGGTCAAGGGATCTCGAAGCTGCAGGCATGACTTTGACTACCTCCCTCCACTTGTACCCACATGAGACTGCATAGCAATTACAGCAAAAGCTTACACTGGAAGCTGTGCTAAGCAAGTGTGAAGACATTTAAACTGTCTCTATTTAAACACAAAAAGCAGCAGCAGAAACAACTGTTCTTGCTGTCATCTGCACACGAGCAGCAGGATTAGAACCACAGCCCAAATAATGCAAACAATTGAAAAGGAGTGAGGAAAAATGTCTGCTGAGACAAAAGGCAACAGCATGCAACTCAGAAAAAGGAGGAAACCTAGAAAGCTGGTGAGAGCTTCACCACTCAGTTTTTCAAGTCAGGAACCATTTCCCTGTTTATCATCATTTTTTTCTACTACTAAGGTCAAGTATAGTCCAACACATAGATAAAAGTAGTGCCCATGCATCTGTGAGCTGGAGCATGGGAGATTCCTATAGGTAGGTGATCAGAAGCTTGGTGAGATGCCAAAATTTAGAGCACAGCTGTACGAACTTACCAACACTCCTCTTTGAGTGGTTAATTCTGCTTCGTTTTTCTTGCTCAGTGAACTGGTCTCTGTTCTTATTTGCTGCTCTGTCATGTTGCCTTAGCATCTCTTCACCAGATTATCTCCCCAAGTGGATACCTCTCCCCTTTTTTTTTGCTTGGGGTAAAAAATGAGTCTTTACAGACTCAGCTCGTCTTCACAGATCAACAAGCTGTGAAAGGATCTGGCTTCCTGTTTCATTTCCGTTAAAGTTTCAAAGCCACACAGACTGTGTATGCTTCTCCATATCCAAGCCACAAGAAAAAGAAATCAAGCATAACTCAGCTATTTATAAAGGTCACATTACTACCTCCCTCTACATCTTCCAAGTTGTTGGAGGGCTGGAGATTACAGGGTGATTTTAAGACTGTGATGGACCATCCATAGATCGTCTCTGTCTTACTGGTAGTCCTCAGAGTGTCAAAGCCTCTTCCACTCCAATGTCATGTTTGATTGCTAAGCATGTAACATTACTTATTGTGCAATCAGTGTGCTTTCTGTAGAAACAGTGTGAAGAGGAAACAGGTGGTTCCACATAAGCATCCCTTCTGTATTAAGATACAGGCTGTGCTACATAAAAGCAAAGTTTGCACAGATATGATTAGCTAGAGGACACAGGATCTACTTCGTAGATACAGGATTTTTAATAACAGTAAGCAGAGGGCTCTTTGAGAGATTGTTTCCTTTCCCCTTCTCACTCATCATTTTCAGCTGAGATCAGTGATTTCTCTATCGTCCAAGGCTACTGATTGCCTCTTAATGACGCTGTTGGAAGATATATCTCAATACCATAGCTTACAAGTTCACTAAATCCAGTCACACACAAGTTCTTGTTTCAGAGGTGGAAGCAATCTTTTGCCCTGCCAGATTCCAGTTCTTGTTGATTGTCACTCCATGTTAGATAGACATATATAAAAAAATTGCTGGAACTCATATGGTTACTGACTCACATTTCCCTTTCACTGGAGTGTCCATTTCCCTTTCTACATCTTTTATTACAGTATTTTCATTAAATGAGTTTTAAAATGCTATTTTACCCTTGGATCAGGAGCATCTTCTAGAAAATATTAAGGAAATTTGGAAAGGTGGGGTTGGGGGGATAACTGTCACTTATATCACATTATTCTTTCTATTTATTGGCATCTGAGGAGTTAAAGGTGAAATCTGCTCCGGTTCAAGTCTTGGGCCCCAAGACTGCAAGTCTGCAAACACTTCTTAATTCACCATTCACCATGGAGGAAGGAGAAATAAAAATAATAACAAATTTTCTGTCTTCAAGTTTTCACTTTCTGCCTTTGAACGCTCTCATGCTATTCATGCTCCATGCCAGTGAGCATCCAAAGGCAAGCAAGCGAATGCTTAAAGACAGTATATGTGTTTATATGTATACATGCACACTTTTATATGCATATATGTTTGGGGTTTTTATTTGGTTGGTTGGTTTTGTCTGTGTTCAGTTTCCATTAGCAGAACGAGATAGTTGTGATAGGGTAAAACCTGTGGGCTGGCTGCAGGACCAGTGCATCTCCAAAGGGAGATGTGGAAAAAAATCAGTAGGAGAGAAGAAACACTGTACATGCCTTCTTATGCTTTACTTGCTCAGTATTGTTTGTTTGCTTGTTTGTTTTGTAGTAAAACAAAAAGCATACTGCTTAGTTTAACTGTCTTCACTGCATTGAATTCTCCTTCATCATCTTAAATTCCTCTATTGTACTTCTCAATCTGTTTTTGCCTGCTGGGTGGGTTTGCTCTGGCCAGAAACAGTTCTAGATGTGTAGCACTGCCTACTTACCCTCTTTTTTTTTTGTAGTTTCCACATTCTTTAATCTATATACCATACTTCCCACAGCAAGCATAGCCGATTCACCTGAATAACTCTTTAACAGCTCTTTATCCAAGCAGGAAAAGCATGGATTACCTCTCTTTCGTGTGCTGGGACATGAGTATTTGCCTGAGCTCTGCATTTCTTCCATAGCTCTGTGAGCATCTTTAGGGCATGGTGAAAATGCTGGGACATCTGAACACTGTGTGGCAGGGATCCAGAAACCTGAAGGAATTTTGGGAAGTGATGTCATCTTTGCTCCAACAGGATCAGGTGCCAGGCAAAAAAGGGCTTCAAAAGGGGGAAGAGGACAGACCAGGACCTTCTGCATCACTTTCTTGCAGGAAAGCCTCAGCTGAGCATTGGAACTGGTCTGAGTTACAAAAAATACAGGGTGGATTTCCTACACACACCCTGTGCGTTGTTTGAATAACAAACAACTGAGAGTCTCATGCAAGTTCATGTAGAGAAGAGAAAGACAAACCTAAAGTGAAAGATGATGAGTTTGGTGTGCTAGAGGCAGTGACCACCTGGGCTGATATAATCCACAAACTAAGAATAGCTGTGTTTCAACTGCTGTTTGCATGGCTGTCTGCATGCACTCTTTATCACGTTCACAAGCTGATGAGGAAATTTCCTTTGTCCACCCCCACGCTTCCGTGGTGGGAGTTATCAGTCAGCCTCTCCGACCCATGACATTCCCTTGTGGTTCTGTGAGATGTAGAAAATGAGGCCTGCATTTGACTTCACCACAGCTCAACACACTTGTTTCTCTGCTTGCCAATGATAGGAGAGCTCTGGGTCTTCAACAGCAGCTGGGAAACCCAGACATGACATGGCACAACATCATCCAGCTTTCTGAAAGGTTAAAGCACAAATGTTTTAGAGATGTGATGACTGCCCTTGTTTGTCCCAGGGAAGCAGGCAGTTTCATGTGCATTACTGAACTCTAGAGACACCTTTTCCCTTTCTTTCTGCTTTCCTCCTTTCTGTCAGAAGCAGACTAATGTTACAGAGACAAATATCCTCAGCCTTCGGTTGCATGAAGTCACTTTCACTTTGCAGTACCAAGTTGTCTTACCCTAGTGTCTGTTACCTTAAAGAAAATCACCCTTTTTTGGAACAAGTATCCTTACCTTTAGCAACTTTTTGCTGCAGCTAGAAAGGTTGGAGGCAGGAGAATGCTGTCCTATGTGAGCGTACAATGGATTTTTTAGTGGGTCAACAGGTTATCCTTTTTACTTCTGAAGACTAATAAGGGGACTAACATCAATACAATCTACTTTCTAGATTAAGATTTTTAAAGCATCAAGCATGGTGTTAGTGCAGAGTTGCCTCCTAGTGCCTGGTCATGGCCACAGGAGATCAACATCTTTGGGAAAAAGAATCCCTGTTACAAAATCTGTGACAGGCCTTGCTTTTGGACAATTCTTTGTGAATCAGATACTTCATACATAGAACAGGAGTCCATATTATGGCTTCTTTTTCTTCAGAAATCAACAAGCAAAGACTGAGATTTCAGCTGTTTCTCCTTCAGGCTGCAAGACATAACTACGAGAAGAGACAAGACATGGCCTATTTGTAGGCACTTGCCTTTTGTTAGTTTTTTTGTCTAGTGTCAGTGTCTGGCTTTGCAACAGTGAATGAGTATTTATGCTTTGCTGTCAAAAGTGCAAAGCAGCAAATCAAAGCGAGCATTTTAAGACTTGAATGCTGTGAGTGACTCACTGAGACTACAGATCTGAAGTTCAGAGCATCCTCTTTCCCTGGACTTATCTCCTAAAGTAGAAGCAAGCCACTTTCTGCCACTTCTGCTGAGAATTGCAGCAGTCATCAGCGATGTCTTGTTTTGTACTGAAAAAGCAAACCAGGATCACTAAGGGGGAAAAAGGAGCTCATTCTTTACAGAGGAGTCACCCCAAAACATCAAATGCCATTACCGAAAAGAACAAACTTTCTTCAGAGGGAGACTTAGCACCAAGCAGGAAAATGAAACAGATGTGAAAACCAAGGCCGCTAAGGGAAAGCAGTAGACTGTACACAGAAGAGCAACAGTACTCATGGAAAAGTCACAGAGAGAAAAGGGCTTGAGCATACACATGCCTCCTTTCGTATGGCAGTTCATTGATCTAAATCACTTTTAGATTAAGAGAAACAGAAACAGAAGATGTTCCTTTCTGAAGGACATTTTGTGTGGCTGATAGTTTGCTTACACTGAATTGCAAAGATAAATATCCTGGTACCATTCACCATTTTCTTCCCCTCATCTTCTACCAGAATCACCAGCCATGCTGACAGCTGACACCAATGTATGTGCTGCTTCATTTAGCAGTTCAAAGCAACCTACTGCTAAGCTAATGTAAGCTATACTTGTCTATGTATTTCACAACGCAGAAGGAAGTATGATATTAATTTCTTTCAATTAGGATACAGGACAGAAATCCAGAGGATGAAAGTCTGTTTTTGCAGTTGCCAAAATCTTACACATCTTCAGCAGATCCTTTCACTATCTGTTACAAAAGGGGAAAGGAAATAAGAATCTTTCTCCATCTGTAAAGCAAAGCTTGATGATTAAAACTGAGATATGCTGAAAATGCCATGGTGATGAAGACTCTTCAGCTGAATATACAACCCCCACTGTGATGACAAGCAGCACTCTCATCTGCCTTTGCAATCAGTGACAATAAAGACAGAATTCTCCTACCTGGAAGGGATGTTGGCACCTTCCTCACAAAAGATTCTATGATTTCGGTATTATTTAATGCATCTTATCCCTTTAGACATTCTACTATTTAGACTGCAAGTATTAGGATTCCTACTTTTCTGGCAAGTAAATAACATACATGTTATCATCTCAACATGTGCTGAGAATGTAAAAATGAAATTTTCTGGCTGTTCCCATATGGCTTCTTCTCAAATATATACATACACACACATTTCCCTGGACCCACTTTCTACCACATGAATTTTGTCTAAGTTAAATTTAGCTTTGAATGTTTGTAAGATTTCTGGAGACTCCATGGTCCTGCAAGAATTGTTCTTCCCTCAGCATGTCAGGTATGCAGAGATCCCAAATACTACCCATGGGTATGCACAAAGCAGCCTGTGCAGCATAGCTCAGAAGGTCTGACCCAACCCTGGGAGGTTGGACTCCAAACATGATTGCTACAAGTTACAGGAGTCAGGAGCTGGTGGTTCATTTCGAGCTTCTTGCACCCATTTTACACAAGGAATGTATGCATTTTGAGTAGCACTAGCAGAACGAAGTAGAAGTCTTCCTCCTAAATTCAGGAGAAGGAAGGTCATGTCTTAGATTCTGCCTTTATTTCTCAAAATTATTTCTGGATTTAATAATATCCTCTTAGCAATCTGGATTTATGTTACCTCAGATTTATGCAACTTTCTGTGGCACTTCAGGATGACAGTTTGAAGATATTCAAAATTACCACCAAATTTTTATGGGAAGATTTACATTTTAAAGGATCATTAACTATACAATCACATAATTGGATCCTTATTTCACAGGTTTTGTTTGAAAAGCTCCAGTGGTTTCTACATATCAACTTGTTTTAATTCTGAAAGCTTAAGTGCATGACAAATTGTCTGGGAGAAGAAATGAAAGGGAGACCATCTAAACTTCCATTTTTGTGAGGGAAGGAATCTGACATGCAGGAAACCAATGAGGAACAGAATGTACAACCACTGCTGCTCTTAAATATAGATCCACAGCTCAGAGGCACTGAACAACCTTTCTCTTGGAGTCTCTTCTGCTAACAAGTGTCTCATATCCCCAAAACATCTCACCTTCAGGACATTTCAAAAGTTGAGTCAGATAAAGGTATTTTGCCTCCTTCTCTGCCTACTGTAAATTATTCCAGAAGGTGCTGGAGCACTTTTCTACAGGACATACAAGCATAATAATGCTGGATTTTCTTTTATTTTTTTTTTTATGAAGTCTAATATAACTGTCAAATGCATAACTATTTTCCCATCAGTTGTGTATTACAAGTGAAAAAACCCTAGCAGCTGATTCTTTATGCTTTGCTACATTTGGTTTTTTTTTTTCCAAGTGAACATAGGAAAAGTCCTTCTTCCACTAACCTTCAAGTATCACTAACACAAAATGTACTATTATGAGTCAAAAAGTATGACTGCAACAGCATCATTGTAAGACAAATATCATTATACTTCCTTCCACTGGCAATATTTCCAGCAGACAGACTTCATAAAGAGCTACACCCAATAGTAAAATAATTTGTGCTCAATAAACAAATAGAGAGAGCTGTTATAAAGTCCAACATGGAACTCAGGCAGAAATGAGCCACTGCTTTAAAGTGGCAGTATGTCAGCTACAAATCACAGAATAAATAAGGAACTCAACAGAAGCTAAGACATTTCTAGAGTCAAAATTGTAGGAGGCTTAAAATGCCAAAGTTAAGGCTACAGATGGTAGTAGGTTTTACAAACTGAATATCCTGGGTCTCCATACATGGACCTATAGCTTTTGAAAACTTCCCCCACCCCCTCTAAATGTAACATTAGATTTTTCTTGTTTATGGAATTAATTGAAACATTTCAAAAAAGCAGCCTAAGTGTGGCTGAGGGAATGGCATATACATGATAGCCAGCTGCTCTACCTCCTTCCTCATCAGAACTAAGGACTGGATTTCACAGTGCAGCCTAAGCAGAGATCTCCACTATCACCCTCCCTCCACCACCTAAATGTTATGATAGACTTTTTAAGCCAACCACCACTGTCACAAACAATTAAAGCAGTTTTGGGTTTTTATGTAGAAGCTCTAGGGTGTGGAGTCAGCTGTCTTGCTAGAAACAGGAAGCTGAGATATGCCCATTGCAATGACAGATTTAGGACATAAT
Organism: Galbula dea; assembly: GCA_013399015.1. Classification (NCBI taxonomy): domain Eukaryota; kingdom Metazoa; phylum Chordata; class Aves; order Piciformes; family Galbulidae; genus Galbula; species Galbula dea. The sequence continues at coordinate 597,321 of VWZX01009446.1, forward strand.
GACTGCTTGTTGCCTGAAAAGGAGGCCAGGCCATACAGTGTGCTTTAAAACAGTAATGCAATGACATTAGTACATCCAAATTTTTATACATCACTTGTTCAAACACTGTATTTCCATATGTATAGGTTCTTCACAACAAAACTGTTCTCAACACCTAAGGACTTTGTTCCCAGGACATGTTACTTTAGACATGAAGCAGTGTCCTCGTGGTATGTCCCTGTGTCCTTATGGCACATGCATCCCTCCTGCCCATCTAATGTCCATCACCATAAATGAGGATAAGCAGTCAGCAGAAGAGCACAAATTCCCAGACAGATCTCATGATTTGCCACTTGTGCCTCTTCTTTTTCCTCCCCTGACACAAGTGTTTGCACACCTTTCCTGCCAAGAGCAGCTAGGAAAAAACATTTTAACTGTTCCATAATTAGCAAAGAACCTTTTTGCCTTCCCTATTCCAGAGTGGTGTAGGAAAGCTGTAAGTATGCATTGAATGGAAGAACTGAGAAATAGGAGCAGACATCTTGGAACACCAGCTCCAGCAGAGCAACCCAGAATGGTACAAAGAGAGCTCTGGCGATCGTGTACTCCAGCAGAAAGATTTGAACAGCATTCCCTGCTAAAGGTAATGCTTCTCAGTGTAACACTGCTGTACAATTAAATAACATAACTTTCATTTCCAGTGGCTAGAGAAACTCTGGAAAAAAAAAAGCAGAGAAACTTTAGGAAAAAAAAGCAGCCTTGATGACAAGAAATAGCTGCAATAAGGCAGGACTGCAGATATCCCATGACATCACCACAGCATAAAAGAGAAATACAACAGCTCATAGAATCACAGAATATTAGGAGTTGGAAGAGACCTCAAAAGATCATCTAGTCCAACCCCAATCATCTAGCCACAACAGGATTCCCTAGACCAGGTCACACAGAAGTGCATCCAGATGGGACTTGAATACCTCCAGAGAAGGAGACTCCACAACTTCTCTGGGCACAGCTATTGATACTTAAGAGAATCCACTCTTATGCTACTTTGTTAGAGACCTCCAATATTTACACAGAGCTGTATTCTTCATCTAATACCCCTTAATCCAATTGGAAACTTTCCCTTGCACCTATAAAATACAACAGAGAGGGAAGCTCAAGTAACATGGTAGAAGTTGATACTTCTCTGCCTGACTTGGGAAAAAAGTCAGTGTAGACATCAAGTCAACCTAACCATGGAAGATAAAACCCTGCATTACGTAGGACAGTAGTACCAAGGCTCTGAAAAAAACACTTGACAGCTTTGGCTGCAGCTTCATGCTATTAGATTCCAGAGCATGCACATGTGCTTTTTTAAAAAAAACCCAAACACTTCAAATATAAATGTCATAATGGTTGCTTGCTAATACAAGGTCTGATGTGTGATAATGTGTTTATAAACTAGAAAAGCAAGACTACTAGAAAAAATGCTCATGTTATCTGGGAACAGATCTGTAAAGCAGATAAAGTGTTTCCATGGAGCACTGGAGTACAAAAACAGTTCACATCTGAACTAATGGAAAAGAGCATTACCATTTCCCCCTTATGTTTGTAAAACCAATTGATGTTTAGGCCTTGTAAAAGGTTACCCCTCTCAACTCTTGCATTTGACTAACAGAGAAAAATAAATTTCTTGATTATTTGTCAAACCAAACATTACAGACTCAAGAGAAAGATTCAACTTCAGTCAAGTACTTGCACTACTTACCTAACCATGCACAACTGGGAAAGTCACAGCATGCAAACAGAAACAGATGTTTACTTTCACAAACAAATGCCACCCCTACCCATCCATGAACCTTCAGAGGATGAAAAGGAATCATAGTATTATTGGCCATGTACTGACTATCCCAGAACATTCTTATCTCAAAGATACTTATACTATCTTTATTAAATATCAAATAAAGATATTTTCCTCTGTCTGAACTTAATATCCCAAAGAGACTGCAGAGAAAAACTTCCAAGAGAAGCAGCAAATACTTCTGTGGAAATGCTTTTACCTTGCACAGTGAATTATTTTGAAGGGATGTAATCTATTCTCAGTATATGCTTATCTTGTCTGCTCTAGACCCATTAGCTTATCAGAAATTGTTGGAAATATTTTTTAGACTAAAAATCTGGATTACTAATTTGCATATTTGAACATGTTTCCAAGATAATCCTCCTCTTTCCCATCTGCAGGGGTTACCATCCTCTTCAGCACTTCTCCCATCTTGCTGCAAAGATTTTGGAAGTTGTCTGCAATCTTTTTCTCATGGCTGAACTACTGGATGGCAGTGCACTTTTTAAAGCTACTTGTGACCTAGTAACAGACAACTTACAGCCATTACAAATAGCATTGTATTAATGTGGAAAAAAAATTAAGTAAATTAGATACTTGTTGTAAAGTTCCACACCAAAAAGCAGAACTCGCACAGGCAGCCATACTATAGCTTCTGTAGGTGCACCATTCTTACTCTTCCTTTGGTCAGACTCTGAGGTGGTGGTAGGGATCAGGTGCACAGTTAAAGTCCAGTCTTGTCCACGCCTCCTGCTGAGGATGCTAACTTATCATTGGCATGCTAGTAAGACATGCACAGACACCTCTTTTCTGTGCTTGCCTGCTGTCTTTCACTTACTTCTCTCCATAGTCCTTTTTCTTCCCAATCTCCATCTGTTTTGGCCTCCCTGAGTAGATTTGGAATTGCTGACTGTCTCAAATTGGATGTAGCACCCTTGGCTTCTCCAAAACATTAGGTAGAAGCAGCTCATGCTGTTACAATGTCATTAGTATAATGAGTAACTCAGATTTGGGAAAAGCTCTAGTTTTCTTTCCCACGAACTACCACATAATTCAACTCTGAGGCAAAGCCCTAGGAAACCAGGCTTCCTTTCTTTGTGCACATAAATAATCGCTGATGTCTCTCTTCATCACTGATACATTTCTGCTTACAGATAAAGCAAAGAGCAATATCATTTTATGCATATTAGTTTACAACCCCTGAACTCAGAAAAAAGAATCACCAAGTATGTGCAGCCAACATACCTTGAAGAAATCTATACTTTTCCACATACATGTATCTTTTTTTCTAGTATTTGCAGCATGCAGGCACTCCACTGCAGCTGCCACCCTTTCTAGCAGCACAATGTTATCCACATGTGCCAATGTACAGACATTATACTCTTAATTTCCTCACATATGATGATCCATCAGAAGTTAGGTAGTTAGAGAAACAGCAACATATGGAGAACAAGTGTGCAAATAAATGACCAGTTTTCATTTCTCTTGTGAGTGCTTGCATACATGCCCCACACTGTGTGATAAATCTAGGCAACACCACACACATTGAAAGTAACTGAATGTGTCTCAGACTTCTACTGAGCAGCAACAGAAACATCATACATGGAACTGAGAAATAATGTAGTGCCTTTGTGCAAATGCCACTCCCCAAAAATGACTTTGTAAATCACAAGGACATTTTTCACTGCTATTGCCTGAGTTGCAGTGCAGAATGCTTTCAGCAAAAATAGTGGACCTACCTTGACAATCTTGTTCCAGGTGATGAAAGTGCAATCTAACCAGGGAGACTACTTCCCTAGGGTGACACCACTAGATCATTTAGTTTTGGCAACAAGCACATACGAAGATTGCCCTGAAAGGTTTGATTTTCTGCAGAACAAAGGACACAGCTGAAGTTTTGTGTGGGTTATGAAGCAACCCCTTGTCCACACAAATATGCTAGATGGAAAAGAAAACAATTACATTAAATTTCCTGACTCCTGGCAGAAACACCACACAGCTACTGGCCCAACATAAGCTCTTAAAAACCCAATACATTACATGTAAGAAAACAACATTAGAAGGGAACAGTTATTAAACATGAATCTGTCTCATGCTCCTGGAAGAAAAAAACATTTGTGAAAAGGTGAAGCTGTTACTAGCTCAGATGACTACCTCATCCATACCATGTCCACCAGTGTAATAGGAATTCAGCTAGCATTTTCATACCTAAAGATTCCCTAGAGAGTGGGATAAGAAAAACCAGAGACCCCAGTAGAGAAACTGACCCCAATTGTAACCTTATAATATCAGTCTTCCATTTAAAAAAAACTATCAGACTATCAAGCAGGTGGAAGTCTTGAAAAGGAAACAAATGGCTGAACACTGAAGTGAAAAATCAGGTCGACTTAAAAAAAAAAGTGCTTAATCCAAAAAGACAAATAAAGACTAGACTGACTTCAGACTTGAGAACCCAAAGGTGTGAGGCTGAGTACAGCAGCATTCTTTATGTTCTTTGCAAGCATCCACAACCAGTAACCACAGTGAAAGCAGCAATCGTCACCAGACTAACACCCTGCCATACTCTGCGAGAGGTCTATGGAAAAAATGAGATTAGGCCTTTATCGAACAGCAAGAGCAGTTATTTTTGACATTCAGGCACTGTTTTGGTGGTGATCAAGTTACCCTGAAGACACCCTAATACTCCCCTTAATACTTCAAGATATATTATGACATACTTTTTCCATCATTGTGAATCAGCCAGGACTGCCTACTAGCATCTAAAGCTCCCAGCAGCAGCAACAAAACAAGAACAAACCAATGTGTGCATTAACTCCCATAACTGGGACTGGCACAGAGTCCCTACTTTAAGTCTTCCTGGCAAGCAAAATCTCCAGAACTCTCCAAGTCCCAGGAGAGTGCTTCATCACCAAAGAAGGAAGTACTCTATCACCATTAGTCTTGAGAGATGGCAAACTAAATGACATAATTCTGCAAACACTCAGTGGATCTTGGCATCACTGAAGGGAAAGTCTGAGAGCTTGAAAAGCCATCTATCTGAAGGGATAACATACTCTCTTCAGCAAGACAGGGGCAAGATCTGTAAAACCAGGCAAGATACATGATATAAATTGCTCTTTGACCAGAAGTGATTAGACAGATTCCCAATGGTACAACAGGGCAAACTTTCAGCTGCTTCCAGCTCTTCCTTAGTATTTGGGAGTAACCTTTGGGACAGCAAGCCCTTAGATGCAGAAAGTTCAGGGTGTGCTTATTGAACCCCTGATGCTGACTACTGCCAGGTAGTTCAAGATATTAATTCTCTTTGGATGGAAGGGATTTTACTTCAGAAGCTCAGAAGTTTTGAGCATTGAGAACTAACACATTACCACAGGCATCATGACAGAATCTGAAGCTTCATCAGTTGCAACTGAACCTCATCCTCAAACAACAAGGAAAAGTCCCTTCAGCAGTCAAGAGGGGAGTGTACATATTAAGATTTTTTGATTTACATTAAAAAAAGCACCTTTCAGATTACTGCTCTCGACAATTAGACAATGAAGACATTAAGAGTATCATCTTTCCTAAAGATAGGTCAAAGAGGTCATGTATTAAACCTCAGATACATCTCTAGCACATTTGATCATTTTAACCTAACAACCAGTGGGGAAAACTGGAAACTTGGTGCTCTTCTCTAATACTAGGATTCATAATGGCTTCCTTTATTGGAAGGCATAGATTGGCTAATGGAAGTTCATTATTAGCAGGCTTCGTGCCGGCTCTCCTGACATCATGAGGGGAATAGATCATCTGCCTCTCCACTCCCATTCCCCTGTTGCTTTTTGGGTAGGGCTATGAGGAGTCAAATAGGGGAGGTAAATGTTCCTGTTTTGAGGACAAAGACATCATGAGATAAGCCTATTCTCCTCTTTCTACACACTCAGTGCTCTGGGCAGGTCAGCGAAACAGATGTCATTCTTGTAGAAATGCTTAGTGTTATGGCATGGCACAGAGGACCACTGAATGCATATCCTTCAGAAATACTGAGATGACTGCCAGGCATGTGGAACCTGAGGTCCTAGGTATGTGTCTTTGCTTGCCAGGAAGGAGACAGTGCTCACCAGCTCCTTTGCATGATGACAGATTATCATGCTTTTCTATTACAACACAGACAGAAACAGCCTTTTGTCTTGACTGTTTGCACAGATGTAAATGTGCAAAAGTACTGAAAGTACAACTTCTACAGATGCAAAAACTATCAGTTACCCTCTAAAATAACCTCCATCATGATTTAATTTCAGGAAAAAAACCTGAGAAGTTGTTTACCTGAGGAATAAAGCAGTAGTTCTGACAAAAACACCGTAATACCTGGAGTTGGTTTAAACAAGAATAGAAATTTGGGTCTTACCTGGTTCTGCCTACTTTCACATGCAGCTGAATTCCTGTAACAGAGAAATTAGTAATATACCCACACCGAGTCTATATACACAGAGTTTGTCAGGTCAGGGTCTCACCTGTTAACCTGACAACATGGACAGTGTGTATTATAAAGCTTAGTTTGTCTTCTGGATTTAAGCAGGCATGATAACACTCCTTGCACTAAATCCTAGTCCACAAATACACTCCTGTTAGCAGCAAAGATTGACTGTCCAAATATTCCACTAAGTACCAGCTAATCATAGATTTCAGCACCCACAACCACTGGTTAAGTACAAAATCCTGTTTTCATTTCTCTTAAATTCTTGAGAACTATGGGGCTTAACCTCGACTAAGCCATTTGTTTTCCCCTTGGTTATATTCATTTCTTGCACACCAGCCCCTCTTTTAGATGGAGTTCTACACTGACTCCCTTGGCAGTGGGATTTAATGTTTCCTGACAATATCATGCAGTACATTGCATGCAAAGAACATCCCATTATATTTTCAGGTATCTTCCACTACTTGTTTGCACAAGTATTGAAATCTTTTCAGAAAGCCAAATGCTCTTGCTGTGTCATTTTGGAGCATCCCTGTTGTGCTGTTGCCTGAACTTGCTTTTGGATTTGGAGAAAAAACAATTACTTTTCCCTTCTATTCATCAATACATTAATAGTCCCATTTAGAAATAAGGATGACTTATAGTAAAGTGATCTCTGTACTCACACAGGAGAAAACCAGGCCCTTCTATCCTACTCCTTATGGGCACCAGTGGGTATGTGTTAGGCCTCTGCCCATCAGGAAGAGAATGTAGGTTGCTTCTCAGACCATGGAAATCTTATCTAGCCAGGCTTTCTGCTTAGCATTTGCATGATGGTTTTCAAGTTAAGCTCTGTTTATCAACTGTGCAATGGAGAACTCTTGTGCTCCTGAACCCCACTTGAAAAGTACTGACAGATGCACTGACTTTAGAGTCTGACAACCTCTTCTTCCTAAAGTATTACTAAGAAGTGACTAGGGTATGTTATACAAAAGAAACATTGAGACACATACTTCACTTGAACCTCCTTGGCTATTTCCCTTCTCCCTTTCAGCTAAGATATTGACTGCCACTCATACCTCATACCAGCTGCTCTCACCCATGCTTTTGGCTTCTACTCTCTGTCAGCCTATGGTGCTGCTTTGTTGTGTGCAGGATAGTCAACAAGCACTACACCCAGCTGAGTCCAAGTGGCATTTGCAGCCTGGACTACACCATTTGCAAAACAAAAGGACCTCAGAGGGACATTACCTCTTCAAAGCATTTTATGAGGTATCTAAGTTGAAGAGCCCATCATTCCAGCTTTCTTCAGCTCTTCCACCAAATAGCAGGTTTCAGTGCAAAACTCCACTGACAAAAGATGTTAGCTTTCTCAAGTCATGGTACTCACAGAGAAGACCAGAAACAGTACAGTCTCATTTACATATTAATAGCAGAACATACCTCTGCTACTTAAAGCACCTACGAGTGCATTATTTCTCTGTATAGCATTTGGTTAACTTCTCCCTAGTTTAGTGTATTTTCAGTCAAGGAAAAGTATTTTAGAGAACTCAAGGATGCAAACTCTTGCATTGAGCATTTTGCCATCTAATTTCCCTATCATGGAAAAAGATTCCGGTGGTTCATCCTTGGCAGTATATCCTTCCTGAATATTCTGTCTCTCTCAACTGTTGCTCTTAGTAATACAATGTGAAGAATAACGGGACTGTTTTCATCACCTGACATGTAATATTGGAAAAAAAGAGGGGGGGGGGGAAATAATGTATAAAATGCAGTGACAAGCATAAACACTCTACCATGTTCCCTGACCTGTCACTTCATTCTGAATTGCAAATGGCTTAATGATAGCAGGAAAGGGAAATAAATGTACATAATGAAAAACCTGTCTGCTTCATCCCTTCTAGGATGGGAACAGAGTTTAGCTGCAAAACTCAAGTCTTTACAGTTGAAACTAACTTTTCTTCATAATGAATCTGGAATGCCTAAAGATGTAGGAAATCTGTTCCCTAGGTTACTATTAAAGTGAAATATGATTCTTTGGTCTTTGGGAACATCTGGCAGAAAACTCTGCTGTTCAAAATTTACTAGCTAATAAAGACTGTAATGAATTTCCGCAGTTGGAGAACTGTGCATGTTTTATATCAAAGCAATCATGATACTACAAAGTACTCAACACTTAAGAGCAAAGACAAATATTACTCTCTAAGGCTTGAAAGACACATCATTGCAATTTAAAATGAATTTTACAGCAATATAGTACTGCATTTTTTTCTTTTTAAATAAAGAGCCCAATTAAAATATAAACAGACCTAAACTTTCAAACTCCTTAAAACAAGAGATCAGACAAATATGTCAAATATGTTTAATTTTTTCCAAAATAACTGATGGCAAAATAAAATATTTACATCACGTCATACTGTGTAAACATGTAAGGTCACTGTACAAAGAAATATACATGCAAAATAAAGCAAAAATTTAACTAAAATAAGAAAGGAAAATGACACAGAAACATAATGACATGAGGTTGGTACGAATACACATCCAGTTTCGAAGTCAGTTGTTTTCTTTTAAAAAGTTTCTGTACAACTTTACAAAAAAACCCCAAATCAAAAAAGGAATAAATAGAATACAGTGGAAGTCAAAAAGCTCAAAACTAACCAAAGCTAGGTTATGGCTTAAGACCCATACATCTAACTATTGTGGGATGTCAGCTTGGTTTCTTTAAACATGGCATTTCACACAAACATAGATGACAACACACCCATATGAACTCAGTGATGCACAGAAAACCATCTCTGTCTTTTTAAATATCTCACGGTAATATCAGTTCAGCCTTAAAAACAGTTACTAAGACAATTACATTATGTGCCAGATTCTCCTCATCTGAGCACTACTTTCTGAATGTATTCTTCACCAAAGAGCACAAAATTAATTTGTTCGTTTCACAGGAAGAAGTAAAAACAGATTTGAAGATACTAAAAAGTACTAAGTGTTGAGACTGATTTTGGGAAGGTCAGACTTTGGCATGATTTTGAATATAAACTTTAAAAAAGTGTCACTCTACTTCTTCATCAGTTTGAGATGTGGAGATTTGGGATAGGAATTTTTTTTTTTGAACAATCCTTAAAACTGCCTAGTCTTGACTAAATTCTATGCTACCCCTCATCTTTAATAATGACAGTGTGACACAACACACCCACCCTTGCCCACCCAGAAACCCCAAACACACACAAAACCATAAAGCTCGCCGTACTAAGGATGTGCTTTTTCTATATATTTATTACAGTTACAACAGAGGTCCTCATAAATAGTTGCATAAAATGTTAAAGCCACAACATTGCACATGATATGAAAGAAAACAAAATCCCAAATGAGTGCATTTACAGTATTTCATCCTGCTGTATACTGCTTGACAATTGGGTTGGCAAGCTGGGCACCAACCTGAAGTCCTTTTCTGAGGGGACAGTGAGTACTGACCCAAACTGGAGACCCGCACAGTGGCATACCACCATTTAGGAGGGAGGGGAAAAAAAAAGGATAAGGGGAAGGAGGGGGGGAAAAATTACAGACTGAAGGCAGGTAACAGTCTATATACAAGTAAGGCCTACATTTTATCAGAGCAAAACGATTCATTCTATTTGTATGCAAAAACTTTGAGGTTGGATGCACTTAAAAGCAGAGTCTGATCTCAGTGCACTGCTACGTGAGATACATACAGGCGAGGCAACTGGAAAGCTCTAGGACCAAGTGAAAACCAGATGTTATAAATGGAGGCTGTACCAATGGGCAGCCATTTTGGTGAGTCTTCTCCAGGCATGATTTCATTTTTGTTTAACACCAGTGCTTTGAACATAGGCATTTCTTCCTTGAATAAATCTTGAAAATGGTAGTTAAGTTCACTTGCAAAATTCAACTCTTGTTTATTAAAAAATCTACTTTTTTTTTTTTGCAGAAACCTGAATAAAATACTGTTACTGTATCGCTCGTGACTGCTTTTCGCAGAGTACAGTGCTATTGTCCTCCACCCCAGTGAAGTCTGCATCGCCAGTCCTCCCCACCACCCCGCGTGGGTCCCTCTGGAATGCATTTGCACACAAACATTCACTAGCAGCTGGTTGGCTCGGGTTTGCTTTCCTCAAAATTCAAGTCAACAGCTGATTGGCAGGAGGAGTCTATCTCCAGTCTGATTAATTGGCAGGAGGAGTCTATCTCCAGTCTGATTAATTGGCAGGTGAAAGAGAATGAGAGAGAACTTCAAGCAAGGTCAAACTCTTGGCAAGAGCCTGCTCTGTAAGAAGTTTTTAATGCTACGGATGGGTCGAACATCATTCTGGTGTTTTCGCCGCTCAATGAACGAAGTCAGTCTGGATATGTCAATGCTGTCAGCGCTTTTGCTATTCCCCAGCTGCAGCCATTGCTCCTGGAGGGCCAGTGCAGCTGAGGGACGCTTAGCTGGGTCATCCTGAAGTAGGAAGCATACAAAATCTTTGGCCTTCTGGCTTACTCCTTTGAAGTAGTCATCTGGGAAACTAAAGTCTAAGCGGCAAATATTCAGGCAAGTTTCCTCTACGCTTTCATCCAGGAAAGGAGAGACGCCACTAAGAAGGACATACGTGAGCACTCCAATGCTCCAAACATCTGAAGTGAGGGAAACAGGATTTCCAAGAATAATTTCAGGAGCTGCAAACTCTGGGTTTCCAAGTAACTGGTGGATATAATACGTGGTATTGAGCTGGACTGCATCTCCAAAGTCAGCCAGTTTTATTGTTGGCTTAGTGGAACTTTGGTCCACCAAAATATTTTCAGGCTAGAAAACAAAAGCAAAAGTTAAAATGCCTTTCTATCAAGCCAGTCTAACACACATTTAATGCTCCAACATTACTGTTTCTCAGACAGCGCTGTCAGCTCAAGAATGTAACAGCTGCAAGCTACAAGGATTACTGCTGAGGGCCAGATCTGCAAAGCTCCTAGGCCCTACCAAGACTTCCCCCAGGACCACAGTATGCAATGAAGGACTTTTAACTGCTGGCACTATTAATTTTTGCAGGAAATACAGTTCTGTCAGGTAATACTGCAGATGCTCACAACAGCAGCTCTGCGAAGTTCCACAGGAACCTGTGTTTGGGAACTTAGGTTTAAAGAACAGCAATTATAAACAGAGGGTGAATAAATCAACTGCTCCACTTGCTTTATGACAGAGACAACAAAGCCCTTGCATTTAAGGACTGGAAGACCTTGTCAGAATTTTCATTTTGCTTACAATAGAATTCAGCTTTACTTGGAAATTCTTTAGTGTAATGCTACTGTAGAGATGGAAGTCAAGCACTGTTATGAAACTATGGCAGCAGAAGACCCTACTGGATGCACAGGGCTTCAAAAGAACTGCCCCACTATTGGTGAGCTGGAAGTGAAGTTATTTGTATTTCTGAAGGTCCTGCTGCTGTAGTTGTAGTCTTATCAAGACAGAAGTGACTTACCTACAATGACTTTTTAATTACTTCTTCTTCTGTATGTGCCCTAAGACTGAAAAAAGTACTTTTGAACTCCATATAACACTAGAAAAAGCTAAATTTTGGGTCTCCATGATAGGCAGACCAGACTGGTTCTGCTTGGAAAATGGAAGTAGGTAGAGGGAAAATGCAGACTCCTTGTGCTTATTCTCACCATGGCCCCTTTTGGCTAAAGAGACTCTGCCTACAAAGATGACTTCAATGCTGAAATTCCTTATTATTCAAATACAGGTGAAAAAAAAATTTAAAGAATAAATTTTAAATTAAAATTCACATTAAGATCTTCTTATGTAGCTTTCCCTACTAAAATGCATTAGATCTTTGTGGCTCAAGTAAAATTCAAAGGGTAGAACAGAGGTCCAAAGAGGCATCATTCAAATACATATTGCAGCCTTCAAAGTGCAGAGATAAACAGATCCTGCAGGAACAGAGGAAAAGCAGTTTCTTTCACAACAAACTGTACATTTCTTGAGAAAGAAATGGAGCTCTGCTGCAAGTTTCTCAGAATGTAAATAAACAAAAAAATAGATACATAAAAATCAAACACCACTGTTGCTGTCAGCCATTATTTCCAGCACAAAGAACTGCACAGGGCTTTATGAAGAAAGCAGAGGGAAAGGAAAGTTTCTGTTTTGCTGGCTATGAGTGATCAAAAGCATTTGGGGATGGAGCCCTGACCCCATACCCTTCACACAGTCTCAAAGCAATTCAACAGTTCTATTGTTCGCAGCTGCAAGTTTCCTAGAAGAGGGAAGTTTTTATGTCTGAACGGTGTACATTGCCAGGAATCTCATTCACTCCTCACCTTTAGGTCCAAATGTGCTATTCTGCAGTTGTGAAGATACTGCACAGCTTCCAGAATCTCTCCCAGGTAGAGTCTGATCTTCCCTTCTGTGAGGTTTCCCCATCGCACGACGTAGTCTAGAAGGCGACCTTGGTCAGCCCTATGGAATTACAAGGGTTATATTTTGGATTAATCCATATCTCAGAACTAAAAGCAAAAACTAACAGGCCACAGACTGTGTAAATAACTGTGGCCTGCAGCACCTGAAGACAGAGGACCAGTGTACAAAGAGGTGATTTGATATCAAGCTACCAGATCACAATGTTCCTAATTCTCTTGTACAACCACTTGATATATAATAATTTCTCAACCTTCAGACTAAGATAATCGTCCAAAGATCAGTTTAACATCTCAATTTGTTTCCTTCTGAGTATTAAGCTCAACATTTTAATGAAAGCAGTATCGTTCTTAGGTGTTTTCAAACTTCTATGAAATCTTAAAGTTCCTTATTCAAAAACCTCTATAAATACCCAAGAAAGTCAGCTGTAGAGATTGCATTTTACAGATAAAAGTTAAGAGTCCACACACATTTCTAACACTAGTATGTAGTTGGTTGAGGTCTCAAAGGTATCAAGAAGGCCAATGAGCTGGGGATGCTGGAGATTCTGCATGACTCCAAGTTCATGGGTAACCTGGTCTCGCTTCATCAACTTCTTATTCACAAACTTAGTGGCTACTGCTCGCTTGGTTCCCTTTTGGTCACACTTCTTAACGACAGAAAATCTGCCCCTGGAATACAACACCAAAAGGAAAGGATTAACCGACAGGTGCATTAAGGATATACTTTTATCTTGAAAGATCTCCTGAGAGATAATCTAATTTTAGATCTCTAATAAGCTACCTCTACAGAGCAGTTTCTGGACACAGAATTCTGAGTTTTCAGTGCATGCATCTTCTACAAAATGTGCATAAATAATTACCTCCTGACAGGGATATGTTATCACATTTGCAAGAGAACTCAAATCACAGTCGTATCCAGCTTTCAAAAATCATCATTAAGTTGGACAAATGTATGTTCTACATGACTTATTTTACTCATTTTCAGACTTTTTCTGTCTGCAATTTTCATACCCTGAATAAAAATGTTCAGGAGAGCTTCACTACAGAACCAGCATCAGTCACTGTAAGGCATGCTTAAAAACATAATCTGTTCATCTATGGTACCACTTCAGCCTAAATACATTCTATTTATGCAGTGTCATCTAGTGCTAGTATAATTTTCACTTCCTTATTTCTATTTAATCCAACCTAATTTTGGCCTTTTAGGCTCATATGGTAAGTTTTTTTCAAAGAGAAGTGAAATTTGACATAGACAGCTTGGAGATCAGCATACAGAACTCACCTGCCAAGCTCAGCCACTTCACTGTAGAGGGAATCAAAGTTGTCTTTCCAGATTACCATGATCCCATCACTTCCAGGACCTACAAAAAACAGAGAAGCACGGTATGGCCAAAACTTAGTATACTCAGATCCTACTCAGAACTAAAAACTGTTATCATTATAACTTATGTATTGTTTCAGACGTTTGCAGAAGGAAAAATATTTGGACTCCATAATCAGTTTGGGAATAGATTTCAGGAAGGATCTGCCTCAGTCAGATTGGCCCTTAGCTTTTGAAGCTGAGTGTGTCTGTATTGAAAAGCAACCCATGGCCTCATATTGTCCATCCTCTTGCAGATCAGAAAGAAAATTATTTCTGTAATCAACTGCTTCATTGATGGTTTATAAAGACTACTACAGCAACAGAAGGCAAAGAGAATTCTTTACTCTGCACAAGAAATAACTACAATCAAATGGCAAGTCCTTCAAGTCCAGAGGACTGAAAAAGACTCTGTAGCTTGATGTTCAAACCTTACTTTGTGCTACAGCTTTAGAGTTTTTATTTTGCTCTTAGAGACTGGGGAAATGAATGGGAGAAAATGTGAACCCAGAACTTCTTTGTAAAAGCGTTAATAGAGCTGGTAGAAGAGCCAGCAAAATAAAGCTGTTTGAATTTTGGCGTCGAGTTGCAGAGTAACCAATACATATTAAATTCTGGTTTAGTTTTGACTTAAAAGTGAACACTTGCTTTTGGACAAGGACAGTAAGATCAAGGACTGTGGCTGAAAGACGGTAGATTAGTCTACTCAACTGCTGTGACCCTGATTCCGGACAAGTAACAGTTTTGGACTTCTGTACTATTTTAAGAAAGACAATCATTACACTAGTTTCTTAAAGGTTTTGGAAGGGAGACATCTTTCACAGGCTAGCTTCAATATTCCAGGAAAATAGCAAAGTTTTTCAAAAAGAAAGGGAAGAAATAACAAATTTTGGAGAGGTTTGGGACAACTGCACAAGTCGCCACATCAGCTGGGACAGACATACAAAGACAGAATGAAAAACTTCCTATCTTATTTTCTTTTATATGAGTCAATTTGAGACAGAGCCATTTCACCTGAAATCTATTAATTAATTCTCAGCAATAGATAAATATATGGTTCTCTCAATAGATTAAAGGATCCAGGTAGCATCTGTTATTACAAACTGCATGTAAGAAAGCTGTCTCCATGTGTTTTCACTGTTTCTAAAAATGGAGGAATCTGAACACTTAAGAGAAGAATAAGTGAATGTAGAAACATACGCTGAAATTTATCACTATGCCATCAAATAAAGTAAAAAACATTTTTCCTCCCTTTCCTGGCTGTCTCAAAACCAGGCATTTTTCATCTTTGCAAGTTTCCTTTTTGTTCTCTCACAAACATTTAGGTTGCCTCACTTTGGGTACTGAAATAATGTAATTTAAGTGTAGACTCATGATGCAACGACAAGTAGTAGTTATATGTTCGCCTAGCACTGTGGCTTTACAACTCAAACAAAGGAGCACAATAAAATACAGAGCAACACTACTCTTATCTGTACGCTTTAGGAATTATACATATTAGCACAGTACAATTCATTGAGACTACACTAAGAATGTAGAAGATAAAATACGGTTTTATCATAGTATGTTTGAACCAGTATTGACAGACAAGGTAAATGCATGCTGACAGTACTGTGTAGGCATCTTGTCTGTATGAACCTCTGATTAGTTACATCCTGGAAGCACATCTGTTCCTGCTGCAACAAATAGTGTATGACAGGTGAAAAGGTTTGTTATAATACTCCTTTAACAAAGGGATGCCCAAGAGCTGGGATTTTCTTTTTCCTGTACTATGGGTAACCAAAACTTTGAATGTTATATAATGTAAATTAATTAGATTATAAAAAAGTAAAGTCAGGCCTACCTAAAACTCGTAGACTGGCAGAAGATGAAACCGAACCCATATCGTTTGCAGCTATACATGTATAGATACCATCATCTTCTGCAGTGACGCCAATGATTTTCAGTGAAGCCTCTCCTAAGTCACTGAGAAACACAATTGCATCTGTTAACTTTATATTCATTTTACAGACCTTTACCTACAGAAATAGGATGAAGGTAGATTTGATACTGTCAATGTTTCTTATTCTCCAGCCCCTAGATACCTCTATAGACAAAAATTACTAACCCTGTCCCTGCTGTTTCAGAAGTGTCTACCAGAATTTGAGCACTATGTGTCCATGAAGTAACTCAGAATGTCTTACAGACTACTAGAAAAACATCTTCTCTGGCACTCTGTTTCAGCATGTTCCAGGCTCCACTGTGTTTGAAAATATAATGCTTCCCATGTTTTTTTCCTGCATCTTCCATTTCCTTCAAATTATGAGAAGCTGTTATGAGACAACCATCCATCATATTGTTAATTCTGGAAGGTTTATTTCCATCTCTGACTCCCAGCATATACAAGCTGATGAACATTTGTACTTTCAGGGCATTCATCCCTTGCAAGAGGGCTCCCCCTTCAAAACAAAAAGCACATGTCACCACAACTTTGGAGACCTCAGAATCTGAAAGAATGAGGATGGGAGGAAACTAGAAAGAATTTAAGTTTTGTCTCTGCTCCAGGGTGGAGACAGCAATAAGCTATGTAAGATCACAAAAGAAAGATTCTGCAGTCTTCCTTAGTCTTTCTCGAGCAGTTCAACTGTGCTTTTTGTTTGATGGTTCATCTTTAAATATCTACTTAAATGATCTCTGTGCCATTAATTTCTAATACTTTTTTGACCATCTTCCACAGATAGGAGTAGCAGATCATTTTATTTGCAAAAGTATCTTACAAATATGAACACTTGGCAAGTCCTCCCTACACATTTCACCTGTAGGCTCAAAACAACCCTAACATTGTGTTTTATTTTCAAGGTTTCCTATCATTTGTATTGCTCTCCTTCATTTTGAATTGAGGGAATAATTCATAAATAAGACATTTCTTCACACTGAAGCTACTCATTTTAAATAACATTTTCTGTACATAAAAGAATGCTTTTTCAGAAAAAAACCCCTTTTCAACATGCAGTTTCGCATTCCACAATACAGCAATTTTTCTTATTAATCAGGTTACCAGTCAGTCTGTTAAGTTTTATTATATATATAAAAGCTAAAACCAGATAAAAATGTTAATTTCATGCTTCAACAATAGTTAAGATAGTGACACTGCATGTCACTAAGAAACAGAGGCTTTTCTTTGCACAGTACTGTAGCATGACCTGAAAGCAGTAATTCTCCTCAAAAATGATGGTATATTACTAATGAAAATTAGCAGGATGACATGTCAGAGCACTGGTGTATCACAACATACTGTTCTGTTTCAAGCACTAGGTCTGTGTGACACAACCACAATGGCATTTGCAATACCTAGTCAGAAACAGCAGCTGAATTTTCTTTTGTTTTTAAAAATCAATTGGCTATGACATTTGGGTACCCCACCCATAGACAGAGGTTACACAACACTTCCAGAAAACGCTGGCTGTGGAATATTTCTGTCTGAAAGCAACCCTATCTTTATATTTCCAAGTCAAAAGCTGTCCTGCACCAAAGGTGCAAATAGAAAAATGTAGTGGTTCTGGCTGAACGTTACAGGAATTACTGTACCTGTACGAGATGCTGTGATGACCGTCATTGCTCAGTGTGTCATGATCAGGACCTTTCCAAGTAACTGAAGCCTTGGGGCGACCACAGACTTTACACCTAAGCACGATGGTTTCTCCTGTCTCACAAGTTACCTCACTCAATGGTATTATAAACTCTGGGGGAACTGGAAAAAGAAAATGAATGGCCTTAGGTCAACTGAAGTTAATAAATTTGCGTTTCTATTCCTTTCTCTGCCTCTTTTCTATTAGACAAGGGAGTATGGTAATAAATATGATGCATTTCATTAACTGTCTCTCTTATCCAAAAAGAGCCTATGCATATTTTGATAGAAAACACTTCACTCCTCACACAATTCATATCAAGCAAATTTAAACAATGTAAAATAATATTTTGATCAATTTATATTTACTGTAATTAAAAAAAATTAAAGTAACTTACCATCATAAATGTAATTGGGGTTGAGAAGCTAGAAAGGAGAAATTAAAGAATTAATGTCCTGACAAACTAATAACTTCAAGAACAGTAGAAAACAAAGCACAATGATGGGCTGAAGTTAGCTGTACCCACAAAGATCCAAGAAACACCTGAATACCAGGATTTAAGGACCACTCTACTCTTTCTGCAATATCTTACACTTTATCATGCTTGCAGGCTCAAAGATGGTATCTTCCAGCTTTTAGATATGGCAAACATTGTCCATTAAAATTACTGTTGCCTCTAATGCCTGCATGTGAAATTCTGACAGTAGCTACTGTTAAGGAAATCCCAGCACAACTTCTTTTGGAAACTACATCTTTGTAGCACTTACCTTTACAGAAACCTTGTTGGCAAGTCCTTCTCGGGATTTGCGGTACCCATTTTCTAGCTTGCCTTCCCTTTTGCCGTCTTTATCTTTTTTCTCAGATTTCTTCCTTAAACGGAGTGCTGTGTGCCAAGATGTTGACTTCCTGAATACAGAACATTAAACTTTGATCCATTTTGTTTTTCAACTCCAGGTTATGTGTTGTACTTTCTACTTTCAAATGGTATTGGAAAAATATGTCAAAATGTCATTGCATTGTATTAAAGTATATTGAAATGAAATGTTAATTATTGCAGAAGAGATGCTACCATTGGTTAAAACTGTAAGCACGCTAGTAAGATTAGTCTCTAGTTCAGTATTACTTGAAATATTACTTTGTATTCAATTTGATATGAAAACACAAATTGTCAATCAAACTGAGCAATGATCAGTATGAAATTCATATAAAATACAGCCTATAGAAGTTTTACATAAAGCCTTAGTGCTAAAAATTTTGACAGAATTTCTCCCATTGCAGATTTGAGAGATATTTTCCTAGCATAAGTATTTTCAACAGGTTTTTGGCTCTGAAATCTTGTTCCACTTGGAATAAACACTCTCTGTTTTCCTAAACAAAGAAGTCTAGCCTGATAATTCATTCTATTAAATAAACCAGTAAGCACTGTTGCTCTTAAATCAGGTATTCTTTCATCATCTTTTCCCAATAGAATGCACTACTACAGCTTTTTAATAAATATATGTGCTTCTTGGCTCTTTCTTACTAGCTGGTATTTTGCAGTTTGCTAAGGGATCTCTCAAGTACTCATACGCTTGATGTTCATTAATTTCTCAAAGATCACAAACTTTTGGTGTAAAATGTTCAAAGCCTTATCTAAATTGTTTTTTCTTCCTCTTCCCCTTCTACAGACATCCAGGCACTCACTTGATGGTTCCATCAGGGTTATCAATGATGACTGCACTGGTATGCCCCAAGACATAGCCGGGAATCCAGCCCTCGGCTGCAGGGCACTGATCGGTGGCGGCTCTGAACACCAAAAACATGTTCTGTTGGTTGCTGGCTAGAATCTGCACGACCTCTCCTTGGTAGACATTTATCTCATCCTCCTTCACTGCCGTGTAATCGTGTGTCACCAGCATGGTGGAGATATTGCTACTGCTGCTACTTTCACTCTGCAAGTGCCAATTGGAAGCAGAAAGAGGGAGGGAAAAAAAGAATCAAGTTAAAGTTCATGAAGAAGACAGGCAGTTCTTGGTTTGCTACACTACCTGCATAATCCACATAACTTAATCCATCTTCCAATTAAAAACTACAATTTATTTTTTAAAGCTGCCTGTGTCTATCTTGTGCTTACTAGTTTGATCTTTAAATACCTTCACGTACAGATGCTGTAGAAATTTATTCCTGTTACTTTTACTCACATCATTTCCTTTAGCTAAGCATCACTTCAGACACAGATCTCAAACTAGTCTACCTTTCCAGTTCAGCCACTGAATCTCCCATCTTTATCAGGCAACAAAAGTACAGTACAGCATGTAGACAGTTACAGGCGTGGTTTCAAAATCATTATCCCAAACGCTGGAAATTCCAACAATGAAAAATTCATGTAGTCTTTCCCAATACTATGTCAGAGCTCAGATACCACCTTTTTGCATGCCAAACATAAGGTACAGAAGAACAAAATAGGCTTTTGACGGTGTGTCTCAAAACCATAAGACTTGTCCCTGGTAGAATGTGTATGATCAAGTTTATTCCTTCAAATTTACCTCACAATAAGTTATTAAAATAAGAAATTACTAATTTCTTGGGCAAAATAGGCCCACTGAACTATTAACATAAAGCTGGAAACCTCACTTCTGACTACTGACTACAATAGCTGAGTGTTACTTGTTTTTCAACTAGTGTTCACTGATGTTTGTTTCCCCACCAAGCATCTGAAGAAAGCTAATTATAGCTGATCAGGCATACATAAAAGCCATACTACTTTTCAGAACCAAAAAACCCCTTCTCCTGGCCATGAACCCACTGAAAATTATTATTTTTTAAGACTCGTTTTGTCCTTTTGCACACATTTCTCATATAAGGTTTAAAAAATGGAAGTGTGAAATCTATTATCAGAATAAACAACCTATTGCCTGAAATAAATCACTTCCTTCTTGAAACAAGATGAAACTAAAGGGGATGGCCTACCAATGATGTGGCAAGAGGCATGCATGTGTGTGCATGCCAGTTTTTTTTCTCTGTTCTTACTTCAAAACTGCTTCAGGTCACTGTCAGTGAGGGCTCATTATTGCTTGTAAGCTGAGCTGAAGAAAGAAATCAGCACTCAGGTATAGATAGAGACTACCATCGCTTATATAGCATAACCACATGCTAACACCACCTATGTGCTAGCAGTGAGTGAAAAGTTTGACATGCAGCTTTAAATAGTGTTAGGTTTTTCCTCAAAACTGTCTAACATTTCTCCCCTCAGCAGTGAGTGGATGCAGCAAGGGTCAGTGAACAGCATGGTTGGCAGCCCTGAAAACCACATTATCTTCTAGTCTGCTAACGGCCTTGGACAAGTCACTCCATCTCTTGGTACCTGTGCTTCGCCCCCATAAGTGCTCTGGCTGAGAAACCAAGACATTTGGAAAAGCGTAGTCTCAGATTACTCATTCACAGCATGTTCAGCACATTGATGCTTGGCTTTCCAGTGAGTCTGTACATTTTATTCTAGCTGGACTACTTTGTTCAGCTAGGTTCACAGGTGACTCATGGTTGGAAAGGACCTACTGAGATCACTGAGTCCAACCAAAAAAACCCCCAACCGACCAAAAAAAAACCAACACCCCACAGAAAAACCCACCACACCAACACACCACCAACCAGAAACAACCATTAACATGCCAGAGCATGTCCTGAAGGACCATGTCTACACACTTCTTAAATGCCTCCAGGGACGGCGACACAACCACCTCCCTGGGAAGGCTGTTTCAGTGCCTCGCCACTCTCTGTAAAGAATTGCTTCCTAACATTTGGTTGTTCAAGACCATTCTGTTTTATTTTCTCCTATTAGGGTGATGAAGCAAATGATCCCACAGAGAGAAAGATCTCACCCTGGACTGTACCTCTACTAAAGGATATTTATGTTAATTCCAGATGCTGTATTTCCAGTGGAAGAACTCATTCTCTTTGGCTTAGAGGACTGCCTGCAAGGTCTTTTGTACTAACAAGCCCTTTCCATGATTCAGGCAAACTGCGAACACTGAATCAAAAACCCAGTCTCATTTTCAGTCATTGTTTAAATAAAGATTAAAACTTGCTAGATTCTTCTGGCTAGATTAAAAATCACTATATTCAGAGAAAGCTGCTTTTGTTAACATAAAGTTACACTCAAAAGGCGAGATAAAGGGAAGGCTGAAGTGGCAAAATCAACCTAAGCCCCAAACCTTGCCCCACATACTGTTCCTTAGCATGCAGTAGAATTTGCATAACTGCAGGACTGACCTTCCTGTAACATAACATTTCTTTTTAATAGTTAAGCTTTGAAAGATCATATTAGATTCTGAATATTTCTTATCATCAGCAAGGATGGACAAATCTATTAAATAAACATCTGGTAAATACTAAGTGATAAAACATTCTTGTGAATGTGTTTATATCAGAATTTGTTCTCACCACAAAAAGACAGCCTTTTGTTTTGCTTTGCAATGAAGTAATTATTCTTGCACAGTTAATGTTTTTCTACTGCAAGTTCTGCTGGTCATAACTGGCCTCAGTTATGGGATTAGAGGAGGATTTACAGTCAAAATGTTAAGACTCCTCCCATATTCCTGAAATACCAGCAGAACCAATTCCTGTTGCTGCTTCTCAGAACTAACTTTTCCATAAGTAACCAGCCTTAGCCATATGTGCATGTAAATACACATACACAAATGGTTAAATCCTAATAAACCTTCGCAACCTGTTTTCTCTAGCCTGTTCAAGTGTGGTGTGAAGTCCTGCTAAAATATGGTCTAGAAATGAGGCTATAAATGAAGAATTGTGATCCATCTCAATTACCAAACTAAAAGAAAGAGTTGTGAAGCAGAAGGCATGTATTCAGATATTACATTTTACAGTAAGATGAAAACAAGCAAAGGTGTCTTTGCTGAGACAGTATCGAAATTCAAATGTTTCAAAACTCAGTGCCATCCCCCATCTCTCTCCCTCTCTGCTCTGTTTTTAATGGAATGACATCTGTTAATGCTATGCAAGTCTTCTCTGCATATAAAAAGTACTGTGCAGTAATTGTGAAACACTCAAACTATCCCAGATATTACATTATCATCACATTTTGCTAGACTGAAGACAAACACAAGACAGAGCTAAACCAAATGAAAAGCTGAAGGAAGATCAGGATAAAAATACGATACATGCAAAGCATAAGTATTTCTTCTGAAGCTCTTATAAAAGTTTAAGAACTAAGAAGTCAAGAAAGCTCTGTGTGTTAAAACAGTTCTATAAAGGAATGCATGCACTTAAAGGTCTGGCAAGTTAGGTGATTTGCAAAATTGGTATTGCATACTATTCGTGAGAGTGGAAAAACATTCGTGAACACAACACTTAGTGAGAGAAAAATCAGATGTAAGTTTAAAAAGAAAGGCACCATAGCCTGCCTACCACATCCATGGCAAGTGACTTGAAATTTTTGCTTTGTATTTGCACATGTCCCTGTGATGGCTGTGTTGCATTTCCTGGTGGATGTTATTACAGAGAATGTGGACTCTGTTGATATCCCAACCTTCCACACAAGCACACCAAGCGCACACTAAAAGGTTGAATTTCCTGATGCCCTAAACCAGTTCTTCTTACAAAGCAGAAAAGTGGAGCCGCTATTTGTTTTGGTTGTAGCAGAAGGAAGGTTATTTTAGCTAGGTTTTCTTGGCCTATTTTGAGTGGATTGCAGGAAGCTTCCTTGATCAGACACAGGATTTAAAAAGAGAATGTTGTACATCAACTAAGGCTGAAAGGAGAAAGGGGAAATAATGAATTAATAAAAATAAAAACCAATCAGGCCAGGGAACGTACTGTAGATGTCTCCACGAAGTTAAAACTCAACAGGACAATGGTGGCGGTTTTGTGCGTGAAAGGGAAAAATGCCCCAAGGCAATCTGGCAAAATCTTGAAGTCAGATTTAAATGCTGGCTGCAATGCATACCCCATGGTGCTCTGGCTGCCACGCTTCAGCATGTTAATTATGTGCCTTCAAATTAGAGACAAAAAAAGCAAGGACAGCAAGTTAGTAAGTATCAGCCTAGTGATCTACGTTTTCGGCAGAGGCAGAATTTGCATGTTAGCAGTTGCTTTTGTGTCTGTATACATATCCACGTTTCTATGTATACACACACACAGAGGCAGACAATTTTGGTTTTTAATGTGCAGAAGATATTTGAACAGTTGATTATTTCAGAGCGTACAGCACTGGAGAGCCAGAAGTTAGTACGGAGAGTGATGGCAACGCATAGAAAGGGAGCATGGGAAGGTTTTAGAAGAGCTTGCAGGACAGAGGTGCTCCGCTCTTACCCCATTACTTTGGGTGGAGTGAACTGACTGCTCGCTGGTCGAGGAGCATGTGCTCATGCGGTCTGTGTCCTTGCTGTGTGAAGAGTGGCGGTGGACCTGCCGCTGGAGGGAGTCATTATCCCCAGGGAAAGTGAAGGAGCCAGGGCGGCTGGCAGGGGATGCTGGGATGGAGCTCCAAAAGGAGCCCTTTTGCAGGGGGCTGCTGGGTGGAAAGGTTTCTTTGCCAAAAGGAGAAGGGAAAGTCGTGGAGAGAGGAGAGTTCATTGGTGAGATGGCTCCTGGCCTTGGCTTCCCAAGTGTCAATGATCCTATGCTGTTTCTTGATCGACTGTCCTCTGAGCTTCCATGTGAGTCTTTCTGGGCTCCATCAGCTGAGCCAGAAATGTTTCCTGCTGTCTTCCTGGGACTTTCAATGACTTTCATCTTGGGAATCTGCTCAGCTTCTCTCTGAGGACCGTCCAGTTCTGCATTGGGAGGCTGCCTGTCTGCCTGGCTCACGCCAGTTTCTAAGGAGGTGTTGTAGTGTGGCAGGGAGAGATTGTGAATGGACATACCTGACATCTTGTCTCCCTCTGCTTGGGCCGAGGCTGCAGAGGAGACCAGGACTGGGGAATGGTGTCTGACAGGCTGGGGGATCCGGGATGGCCGGCTACGGCTGGAGCTGGGGATGCCACTACAGCTGCTGGGGCCGCTGCTGTTACCGCTGCTGCTCCCGCTGCCGCCTCCACCACTGCTGTGGTTCCTCTGGTACTCAATTGGGGATGTCAAGGCTGCAATGGGGAAAGGAAGGGAAGTGAACAGGGAAAGGAGGAAGAGAAGAAGAACAGTTTAAAATAGACGTTTACTGGCAAAAAGGGAGTGCTGCTCAAACAGGATAAATTCCCTTAGCAATGCTAGTAACGCCATAGACCTCATGTCTCTTTTCTACATCACACCTCCACGACCTGCTGTGCTGCACTTCTATTAAAGATGGAAAACATGAAACCAAGGAGAAATGTTTTCCTCTATGAGTAAACAGGTGTGACTCCAGATTCTCAGCTCCTTGTGCCATCCGTTACAACTCTTTAAAAAAACTGAGATTGGGCCAACAATCAATGAGTACAAAAGTATGGCACAAACCTTCTAGTGTCACAGCAGACAGTACGGTCGTCTACTTTTCTCCTGCAGAATCAGAATGTTGTTGCCACAGTAAGATGTGACAACAATAACCACCAAAATAACACAAGCAAAATGTATTCTGAATAGATGCTTAAAATTCCACTTCCATTTAGCCTTTAAAAGCTTGCATAGATGGTGCAAGATGGTGTCAATCTTGATTTACTCCTACAAAACATGTGGAAGATTTCACCAAGAGAACACCACGTATATTAAGATTATATGTTTTATAATAAATGTTAGCATCTGGTTGAAGCAGAAATATGGCACATGTACTCCAACTGTTCTGTACTAGCTCAGGAAAAAGGAAACTTGAAAAACATTTCAAAGCCAAGGAACAATAGATGAGAGATAAGTTGTTAAATTATGAACTTCCAGTGAGAGGAAAGCCTTTACCATTTAAAAAGTTGCGCTGGTTTTCCAAAATTTGGTTAATTTCATGGATCCACAACTGGCGGACTCCTGGACTAGCAGAATGCAAAATAAAGGTCTCTGTGACATCGCCCGTTCTTGATGTTAGTGCAAATTTACATGGATCGCTGTCCACATTTTCCTCCAGGGAAAGGCAACTCACCTTCATAAAAACAAGGAAAAGAGAATTCACTTCATGAATTTTATGAGAAACGTACCTTTCAATTACCTTAGGAGCTCAGTTAGATCTTCAAATGATACCATTCTTTCCTTTGGTAAAAGAATACCATTAAGCGAAGGACTACAGTAAACTAAGGATTAGCGTAAAGCTTACAGACACACTGTGCCTGAACAATCTCCAGCTGGTCAGTACAGCACAATGTTCTCCATCATCCTTTACTCTCACCTTGCGTTATTTAAAATGTTGAGCCTGCTATGGAGCTCTATCACTCACCGACACTGAAGGCTTCTGCTGCAGATACAAAAACTGCCTTGGAACAGGCTGTCCAGCCAACACTACACAGGATGCTCCAGTGGCAGGCAAACTACTGAGGTGAGTTAAGGGAAGCAGGGTAAACCTAAAATGCTGTATGAGGAGAGCTGGTGGGCCCTAATATCATCAGACTTTGTTTCAGGGAAAGCTCAAAAGGCGGGAGGGAATAAATGCTTTTTGTTTGAGGAAGAGCTAATGTCTACAGAAGGCAGCACTACTTACAAATGTTACCTACGTATTTGGACTGATTTCAGCTGAAACTTAAAAGAAGGGATATGTTAAGAATTATCTTTATTTACATGGACTTTGCAAGGTAGTATACATAGAGCTGCACCCTAAACTCTTTGTGAATGCTTGTGTAGCTTATACAAGAACATCTGTTCTGGTATGCTTCACGTGGGAAGCATCAGAATACTAGGATCCAAAGATTTCCATTTATTGTCAGAGTGAGCACAAGTTTGGTAGGATGTAATTTCAGGAAATGACTGATACCTCACTGCGCATTATGACTGCACATCTAGATGTCACTAGTGATTCCACACCAAAATCAGAAACTGTTACCTTAGAGTTTGTGCAGGGGACATAAAGACTCACACACAACAGTTACCTTGATACTGTTTTTAAACAAGAATCCGGGCATGGAGAAACCTTTCTTTTTATCTAGCA
Source organism: Galbula dea (assembly GCA_013399015.1). Taxonomy (NCBI): domain Eukaryota; kingdom Metazoa; phylum Chordata; class Aves; order Piciformes; family Galbulidae; genus Galbula; species Galbula dea. The sequence continues at coordinate 623,967 of VWZX01009446.1, forward strand.
GCTCACTGAAAATGACAATCTGTTCGAACAGGAAGACCCGTCTCTCCTTGCAGCGTGGCAGAAGTCCCGTGTCCTGGTCTGTAACCAAGAATGTGTCCTGGAGCAGGAGCTTACCCTGGGCTACAATTTTACCCTAAACACAGAGGCAAGTGGAAAAACATTTAATGCAGTTCTTCATTTCTTTCCCCAGATGCTCATGCCAAAATAGCATTGTATACTTCCCAATTTCTGAATATCACTAACCATTATACATCCACTGATCCTCCTATACACAAGACACTGGCGTGCCTTGTCTAAAAAAACCATACACAATCAAGAAAAAACCTTTCAAAAATCCACTCCACCCTTTTCAATTCATACTACAGCTTGAGGCTTGTAACACTCAGGCTTTCACCTCTCTATTCTCATTAACACCCACAGTAACTCAGATATTCTTCCAAAGTCTTCCAGGGTTCTGACAAGGGGAAGAATTTAAGTTCATACCTGCATCACAGAGCAGAAAGGGCTTTGCAAGTAGAGCACGTGACTACAGCCTGGCTGATGCATACTGCTTCAATAGCCATTTTCCACCTCTTCCAGACTTAGCAAAACAAGGGGAAGGGCTACAGCTGTCTCAGGTACTTTACTGACCTTAACAACTCCTCTTTTGTCTATGCAACTGAAGTCACATCTGTTCACCTGCTGAAAACTGATTACTTCACTATTTTGCAACTCATTACTCAACAAGGGTACCGAACTAAAACCAGCACTTCCTAAATTTTGCAGGACTTCCCTACTGTGACTGACACAGTAGGTAAAGTTTCTCAGGAAAAAGTCCTCAGCAGGGCTAAGACTTGATTATTCATTCACTGCTTTTTGCACTAGCTAACCAGAAAGTGAGGGAACACCCCACCTCATTTCACCCCACAACATTAATGGTTAATTTCTAGGGATTCTGACAAAAACGTTTAAGCAATAACCACAGCAAACTTACATCAAATCCTTGCAGGCGGCCAACATTCATCATGTCATTACACCGTTTTGGTACTATACACATGACCTCTACAGCTTTCTGTTCAAGAAAAATAAAAAGTCAAAGCTTTATTTTCCAAATGTGTTAGCAGCATAAAATTGTTTAATTTGCTATGGTTGCTTTAGAACAGAAATGTGAAAAGCAAACACTTAAAATCACGTTCTCCAGAAGATCAGAAAAGGAAAGTGACTGTTAAAAAACAGAGAAGTTCAAAATAAAGATCATTCAAATCACTAAGAGAAAATGTCAAGTACCTCTAGTTCTGTTGTGTCAAGATTAGCTTTTTTAGAATATTTGAGGAAGTCCTGAAAAAAAGGAAACATACAATAATATAAGTTCTCTTCTCATTAATCAGCAATGTGAAATCTTAGAAGATCTGAATTTGCTATCCTGTCAGAGAATGACACACTGCAGAAGACACACAGAAATATTTTATTTTGTAAGATTTATCCACTATTTTGATTTAGCTTGTATAAGAACTTTTATTATGGCAATGATCTCTGTGACACCCAAAGTTGCTCTTCAGTAAACATTTGTGTGATATTAAAATGGTGGCAGTTGTAAATGGAAAAGTTATGATGAGTCCAAATAACTCATATCACATTTAAATTTGAAAACAGTTGTGAGATGCCTCTCCTCTTCATATAACATCAGTACAAATTCTAAACATTTCCATCTCACTAACTTGAGTTCATTTGGTCTTTAACTTTAAGAAGAAAAAGAAAAAATCTGCCCAAGCTATTCACTGCATTTTTTATAACTATCTGAATATGCTCAGAAAACAGTCATAGGACATTGCTTACAAATCTGGGTTCCATTTTGGGAGCAGGGTGGAAAAGTAACAGCAGTATTTAAAAAAGAAAAGATATCCATTAACACATGTATTACGTCATTCATCTCAACATCACTTTACCTTGAGTAACAGCTGGTACTTCATAATTCTCTGCACAGGTTTTATTAGCAAGTCTGTGAGCTGAAGTCTGTGGCCCAGGCGCTGCTTTAGATCCTGAGCGTCATGAAACAAACATTTTTGTTCATTCAGTTAGAAACAATTTTGTTTTGTTGAGTTTGAAATACAGTAGGATATATCACTATTATCAGAGCAGAAACAGGCAAAAGCCAGAGCAGAATCTAACTTTCAGTTTGCAGAAGCTGTAGTCCTTCTGTTATCTGTATCAACTTTGTTTCCAAAGTATTACCCTCTCCAAGCATCTCCCGTATCATTATTGAAAAGACTGTATAGTGAAATTTAATTTTACAGTCACAGGTGGCATATGGTCTGGTTTTGATAGTGATCTTTGTTCATCTCTTTCATATAATACACCAATTCATATAATAAGCACTGTTAACTGCCTGGGCTAGGGCTAGTTATGATGAAACTTTATTGATTATTTGATATCTTGTACCTAAACTTTAATTTTCTACTCTTAAAATTAATACACCTCCTGAAGCTCGTATCGGACTTGAGAAATCAGAACAGAAATGGCAAGAAATTCTAATTTAGAACACTAACAATGGTATGTGCTGCATTTTTTTGAGGGTGGTTTTTTTTTTTTGGTCAACAGATCTGATCATGTTTAGTATGCACACACCTTTTCCCCTTGCATATACCCTCTTAGGAACTTACCTCAAAAAAAGTATCGATGTATTCTGAGACAATATGCTCAGACTTTGGTTTGTTTTGGCAGTAAACTATGTACATGTGCAACCTCCTCTCCTAGAAGAGCAAAGATACAGAATGATACATCATCATCAAGTTAAAAAAGACCATGGAGTATCATTTTCAGAAGTGGAGCTGTTCAAAAGTATGAACTTAAAAAGGTTCTCTTCAGGAAAAGAAGCAGCTACATATGCAGAAATTACAGATCTGAAAACACATTTATTTGGGAATATCATGATGGTTTTAGAAAGACAACACAAAAAAACCTGCCACAGTTATAAATACTCCTGAACAATAGGTGTTTACAGATGATTGCTCAGCAGGTCTTACAGTAAAATTAGGAAAATTGTTACATTTTTATTTTAGCAATGGATGAAGGCTTTGAAATATTATTATTTTTTATGGAAGTCTTATATTTAGTATTAGCTGTCCTATTGCATTGGAGATGTTGGTGATACAGCCTGAAAATTGTGGCACTAATATTTTTAAACTGATTCTGTATTTTGTGCATAGGCTTTTAATGCCAAGGCAACAAAGAAAAAGAGAGTAAGCATAACTTCAGCCTTTAAGATTCACTCTTGACTACCAACCTTGCTGGTTAAGAAACACAGACACACCATATGTGCCTATCACCTACTCCAAAATCTTCCTTATTTTACTAAGAATAGATTGCCATTAGAGGCTTTGCTGCTCAGAAACTTGCAGAGTTTACCAGTGAAGATAAACGGAAAGCAAAAAAGGAAGAAATAAGATGGAGATTGAGAACAATGCAGAACACAGATTAAGAACAGGAAATGAATTGTCATGTTCTAGCTGATAGTTGAGGTTTTGCTAGAGAATGTTGTAATAGCATCACAGCTTGCCTTTCCATCTGGAGTGACAAGGGTCCCTTTCAAAGACAACTCAGTTACAAATATACCAGGAGAAAGTAAAATGACAATCAGAAACAGGGAAACTTACTTCCTCTAGGTATCCCATTTTATCAGTGCCAGAATTCTCCCCTTTCCCCATGCCTTTTTTAAAATTTTTTCTTTAAATAATCCCTCAGAAATGGAACAGCTCATTCTTCATTTTCAGTCCAGGAATTAGGCTTGGCTTCCAGTGTCACTGTTCCATTAATGTTTGGTTTTGTGCTATTTTGCTATCCTTGTATTGACCTCAAACACAGACCACACGAAAAATCTGAAACTGACTAAATTTCCTTTAATCCAGTCTGTCCTTCCATCTCTGCACACTTCTGCAAACAATCATATTTAGCAGGCAGGTTTCCCTGCTGTTTTTCTGCTGAAGTGCCACAGTATCCACATATCACATGGGCATTCCTTTTAATAAATAAATGAAAAGCAGAAAACAGGGCATTGCATAAAGCTATAAAGGGTACTGTGTTGGACTAAAATTAAATAACATGAATTTCTGGCACTCAATTCCTTCCCCAAGTGAAGAAGGAGGATAGACTACTGTGATTCTCAGAAAGGGAAAAGATACAGAACTAGAATGCACTGAAACTGGAAAGAAAATTGAGCCTCTTTCCTGTTTTTGTTTCCTATGTGCAATAGATTAGAAGACGGGTGTTTTACAAAATGACAATTCCCTTGCACTGAACTCGAACTGAATTGAGAAATTCCTCTCCACAGGAAGATATTAGGGACAAAAATAAGACCATTTACATAGTTTATTAATAAACTCTTATAAGCTATCTCTCTACCTCTTAAAGCGAAGAATATTTCACAACACTTTCCCAACTGTGTTGTACCATAGATAAATCCTTAATAATCAAATATATTGGTCAGCTGAAGCAAGAGGGGTTTGCCAACAGAGATGCCTGCACTTACATGCTTAACAAACAGAGATCCCAGTTTTTCTGGATCTTCAAGGCACTTCTCCAACTCTCCTAAAAAGAAGCTGAACATATAAACAGAGTAAGTACTTTTTTTCTGATAGCACACACACTATAGCAATAGGTAATTGCAAGGCAAAGTGGTCTTACTGCAAGGTTCGCTTTGCTCACCCCATCAGCAGCTTTGGATATTAACATATGTCCAAAATGATGATATTAACACTGCAGTATTTTAGTACAGATTTTGAACAGGACACACTGAATCCATACCAAGATGAAAAGAATACTGTTGTTCATTAATAAAATTCTTTACTTTCATATATTGATTGAAACTTTTCTTCTTCCTAGAATCCCCGAAGTGCTCATGTTGCCATGCCAACACCTAGCAAATTATTTAGACTGTATTCTTAAAGAATACATTTTTGAAAACAAAGCCTCAAGCAATGTACAAACTTCTGTATATATTACTATCTGTACTACAGATTCTGACTTGAAGCACCTGCAATATCTAAGCATCCCTGTTTAAAGCAAAGCTTCATACTAATTTCGTAAGCTGAATCGACAGTGTCTAGAACTCAAAGCACAAGACCAATTCCATTTACTTTCTATCTGCATATTTAAGGAAAAAAGATTCTGAAAGTCAGTCTAGTATTTTTTAGGTAGAACTGTTCAGCAGATGGTTTTCAAGTCGATACGTACTCTCTGTGCCAGTCATAAATCTGGTGAATGTTTCCAAATACAATCTTGTCTTTGCCTTTCATGTCATCGGGTACACCATCTTCCTTCATAAGTGCCATATAACCCTGCAGCAGTCCAACAACATTCACCATGAATATTTTAACTTAAACTGAGTGGTCTTTTAATCCTCCTTTTCCCAGAAGCTTCCCAGATTTCCCAAAACAGCACTTTGCTTAGGACACAAAAACAAACCAGAAAAATGCTTGATGACACAGAGCATATACAGAAAATATCACAAATTGGCTTGAAGCTGTCTACACAACACTGCACAGTGCTAGAAAGATGAATTCACTGTAGCTAAGTCATCCTGCGTGAACAGGCTCAAAGAACAGAAGAAACTTCTACAGCCCTTCTTTTCCTTATTATCTGAACCACCTCCAATGCTTTGCCAGGCAGGGCTGTTAGCAAGTATATGCCATAGCCACTGAATAGACTCCTGTGCTCCTTTTCTCAGTGTTTTTTATTTCAGTCATCCACACTAACCCTACACCAAAGCGTCCTCTCTTCTCGAGGCAGAGAGGAGCAAATGGAACTGCATTGCATGGACTACTACTTATGTTATGAGAAAACTGAACAGGAGAAAACCTGAACATCAATTCTATTAGCAAGCATCCTGGCTGCAACAGAGCTCCCCTTACATTTTTCACATAGTCCCATCTGCTCTTTTTTGGTGTACATATACTTGTCCCACTGTGCAACTGTATCACAGCTTTAGAGCTGTTTGAAATTCTGTAATATTCACACAACTCTATTCCTTCAATTGTTTCCTAATACTTTTATTATTAGTTATCCAGGCCTGATTTTAGTTTGCAAGCTTACGTTTTTATGTCCAGCATTTTCTCCAGGAATTGCTTTGTTAGTTACAAAAACAATTATCTGTTCATAAACCCCTTTAAATACTGTAAAAAAAATTATCACAATTCTGGTATTTCTCTCTGTCCCTTTAAAAGGGAGTTGAAGAACTGAACCTTGTTAGGTTGAAATTCACTGTCATACTCTCTCTACTCTTCTAAACGTATTTTGTTGTTAGCTGAAGACTGAAGGGAGATGTGTGATGCTCTCTCATTTTACAGAAGAGGATACTAGGAAGTCCAAGAGAGGCCTAGCAGTAGGAAACAAGTCTTTCAAATCCAGGATAGCTGCTCTATATACTGAGATACAATGCTTTTTTTGAGTTTAGTTGTACTAAACAATATTATCTAGTCTAAGATACTGTTAGGTCAGAGGTAGTATTCTTAAAAAATAGCAAAGAATTACAGTCCTCAAAAGAGCAGTAAGGTGCACACAATAACAGGAAGAATGGAATAAGACCTCTGATGCACTATTTCTGAAATGTTCAAAGCCTGCAGGAGGGAAAACTCAGAATGCAAACATTCACATTTTCAGTTTCTTTCTAGGTTTTGTTTTGAAAAAAATTGTGAGGTTCAAGCTACACAGCTGGTCAGTACCACAGTTCTTTAAAAAAGAAAAATCAAGAGAATGAAAACCACCATACCTCAACTACGTAGCCTAGATCTCGGACATAATCTCGCTCTGTCTCCACTAATTCCTGTAAGACATAGCTACAATGGAAAGAAAATAGTGAACATGTATTTTGTTAAAAAATAAAACAGATTCTTAAAGAGAATTAATGGCATAAAACTTTATACATTTGCAGACATATGTTCGATAAGCAGAGCTGAATTAATACTCATTCTTTCTAAGCAAGATGCTGCTTTGACTTTGTCACTCAAAGGGTTTGCTTCTGTTATCTAAAGTCAGGTGTTTTCTTACATGTGTCACATTTGACTACTGTTTAAAATAAAATGCTGTTATGTCTCTGGTCTAGAGACTTAAGTATATGAACTGTTGTTTCTATCCACATATTTAAATAGTTTTGAAAACAGGCATGTTCTTTTTCTACTACAGTAACAATTTATTACTACAGAAAGAAATTAAGAGCGTGGTGGAATAGAACAAGGGGAATGATGAGTTTTCTGAAGCCTAGTAGCCCTCTGAACATTTAAAGATCAGCATCTTCCTGAATAAATGAGACTGACATGTGACAGAAGTCAAACACAGGTAAGACAAATTAAAAATCATAGGAAAGAGAAACTGCAACTAATGTTTGAGAACAAAAATTTTATTTGCATAATGTGACTCATGCTTGACACCTAACACAAGTAATCCTCCCTTCAGACTAACAGCTTCTGTTGCTAGTTCAAATTGGGCACTTAAAAAATATTTCTCTCTTCCAAACATTGTAAAAGATGGAGTGAAAATGTGGTCTTACTGTCGCCTTTTTAAGGAGCTGGATTTCCTTTCTTCCATCTCATCTATAGGTGATGAGGAGGAGAGAAGGGAGTTGTCTGAAGGATTGAAGGATGGACTGCTGCTGTCACCTTGGTCTACCAACAAGGAACTTGGACGGTCCTCCAGGGCCTGAGAAGGTGATTAAGACAGACAGCTACAGTGATTTATTTCCCCTTTATTCATGACACTAACATGCAGCTGTATATTGGAACCTAAGGGAGATCAATTATTGTAAATGTATCTTGGCAAAGGTTGTCTCAAGCTTCCAGGAAAGCAGCCAACAGGTTAGCTTTCCAGGACAGATAACCTAACCTTATAGAAGCACACTTGAGATATGTCAGTGTTTTCTTCACAGGAAACAAAAGGAGTTCAGCTGGTTTAAGTAGCAAGGGCTAAAATTCAGACCATCCCGCTCAGTATGTAATCAATTCTATAGTGGAAGCTACACAGATGTGTGATTACTGTTAGGGATTAAAGTGTATTTGTCACACTTCAGTTCTGGCATATACAAGTTACTTTTGATAATAAATATGACTTCTTTAAAGGAAGTTCTTTGGATGTCACTTTTTAAACACAACAGCAGCATTCTCTGCCAGACATTTTGTTCACCGTTAACTAGCCAAAATAATGACTCAGTGAAGAAAATGACTTCTACATTATCAATGTTGCTTTTGAGCTTCATGAGAGTTCAGATCCTAGGAAAGGATCCCTGTCTCTTCTGCCACCTACACTGTCTCCCTTGCATCGACTCCACAGGCTTCCGTTTGCATAAAAGGTTGAAAAGCCATGGGAGAGATAATATGAGCAAGCTTCTATGACGTACTTATTGGACTTGTAATTCAAGCCCATAGTCTTGGATCAAGCTACAGTTATTCACATTTTCCTTGCATGTGATACAGCCTTTAATGCAAGACAGATTTACTTCACCAGGGTGGGGTTCAGCTGTAATCTTTTCTCTTTCCCTGCAAAAAGTAAAAATCAATAATGGTATAACTGGCCGAAAAATGAGGGGAAGCTGACTCTTGGCTAAAATTGTGACATGAGAACAACTCCACCAGGGACTATATCCATGGATCATTAAGTTATATCCACTGCTTGGCTCCCTAAAAGACAGAGGAACTATCAAGTTTTCCATTTAACAAAAGACTGTGTTGAATTTTCCCACAGATCACTACTTATTCACCCTTCTGGTGCAAGAGAAGAAAAAAGCAAAGTTAATACTGTAAGAGAGCGGCGTAATTATTCCATGCAGTAACATAAGTGAAGTGTAAATCTTTCTGAATGAGGAAATCTAAATTAGAAATTAAAATGAAATTCAAAGATATTTAAATGTAGAACAAATTTGGGAAATTTCAACCTCTGATAATATAGGGCTCCGGTGCTTTAATTCTTCGTAGTTTTCACAGCAGCACTTCTACTGAGCCCAACTGGGTCTGTGTTGCAAAAGGCAGACATAAAGGTTTTGAGAGAATCAAAAGAATTGCTGAGGGACCTCTTGAGATCATACAGTCCAATCTCTCTGCTCAAACAGGGTCAGCTAGAGCAGTTTTTCCAGGACTGGATCATGCTGGGTTTTGCAGATGAAACAGGACCTTCCTGGAATTATCCATACATCCTGTTCTTTGTCAGTGAGTATCTTCAGAAATACAGAAACTTTAAAAACCAGAAACTTGAAAAAGCTGACACAAATTCCTCCCACTTAATTTGTCACCAAACACTAAAAAGTGAGAAAGGAGGCACTAACATGCAAAGTGACCCCTTAGCTCTAATTTATTTCTTCATTATCACACTGTCTAAAGAGCAGCTAGACAGCATAAATGTTTCTGTGTGAGACTTATCTGCTTTACTGCTGAACCTTGCAAGATTTGCTATAAATTTAATTTCAGGGATTCTTCTCATAAAGGTCTATGAAGCTAAGACTCTGGGTCTTTGCTTTCATTTTCCTAATAGGACATAATTTTCTGCTGTCTCCCTCTTATTTATTGCTTTTTGCTCCCTTACACAGCCATTTACCTACTCAGTAACTACTCTTGTAAAAGAGGGTGTACAAAATGACCTGTACACCAAGAAAGTGACTTTTGAAACAGCCATCAAGTTTTACAGTCTAATGCACATAGCTTTTCTTTGAATATAAAGTGGGGGTTTGAAGACAACTTCTTTAAACACATGCATTTGCAAGTCAGCCTCACCATTTTACTTTTGACGAGCTCTTCAATTGCACTGACTAGTTCTGCAGCACTGGGTGTCTCGGAGCTGGTTGGCCGCACCAATAATCGAGAAGATGTCTGTGCAATGACAAAAAAGAAAGGAAAATCCCACAGTTAGCCCGGTACTTGCTCAAGGATCAAGAGACTTTCTTCATTTCTCTTTCAGACAAAGGTACCTGACAATAACTCTCAGTGTAATATAACACTAAGACCATCCCTTCCAACTTTGGCAACTGGAATTGAAAATTTTAAGTAACCCCCAAAAAGTTAAATGCTGAGATAAAAAAAAATCTTATTCCTACATGCAATAGAAATCAAGGAAACATCCTTCATCCTGCTGATTATGATAATGCCCATAAACTGCCTGAGTTGACCTAATGGACAACAAATCATTTGTTAACTTGTTTTATTGCTGATTAAACAAAGCAACAACTCCAGAATAGTAACAGGGATCAAGATGTCTTCAGCTAAACAAAAACATACACCAGTAACTCAGGGGCATTTATTTTTCTAAAGAAGCTGTGGTATATTGCTCAGATCCAGAAGGGGAATTGAGCTCACCATTCCCTGTGCCTCCCATTTTCCCCAATGGTATGTGTAGAGCACAGATGATCTCTGGCCTTACAAGCTATAAAATGCCAGTTTATAGATACAACTGAAGTAAAAGGTATTCACAGTAAAGGATTCTGGGAGAGGTCTATTAAATTCAGCTTTGGTAATTTGCAAACAGTTGTTTGCATATTACATTTATCATTAAATAACTGGAAAGTGGAAACAGGATATAGTATGAACCTTACTTCATATTATGAGCAGCACAGCGAACGTCCTGTAGCACAGGGTAAGCTGTCCTGCAAACCTTTCCAACAAACTAGACAAAGAAATGGCACGTATAATCACTTAACATAAGAGGTTCTGCCCAAATAAAGCATGGGTGTAATAAGGCTCCTGACAAGTAGGAAAAAAAATATACAGATTTTGGGTAGTTTCCCTTTTATTCACCTTATTTGGAAAGGAAAACAGGGGTTGGGTGAGCAAAGGAAATACAGACAACTTTAAATGGAAAGATATGGGAACTGAACCAAAGCAGAGACAGAACACAAGTCAACATAATGCTGCATCAGTTTACAAAACCAGAAAACAGAAAGCAAAACTAATTAGTTTCATATTAACATAACTAATCTTGAAACTTTAATACTGAGTATCCAAAAATTAAATGCAAGCAACTTGTAAACTGCCATCAAATGCCCATCCATTAGGTATGCAATGACTCTGCTGAACTGAAGAATGCAGACTGTGCCAATGAGCTCTCAGAGGAGAAAACAGTTGTGTTATTTAGTGATAATAGACAAATTAGCATGGCCTCGAACATGATGTTTGCATGCACACCAAGAACTGAGCAATCCCACAGCTGGTGTGTCTTTTAGGCAGCTGTATCTGGCTGACATCTGACTGCTGGGCCAGGTTTTCCAAAGCTGTGCTGGTACGCAGGTTTCATGTGGAGCTCAGCTTAGCTTTACAAAACTCTGGCAGTGTTGGAATCAGACTCTGGTCAAGGTCCCTTCTCTCTGTTATTGTTCTATGGGAGTTTATGGAGTGTGACTGTTGGTAAAACTTCCAAACTGGTTGGCTTCCAGTTTATGTTATCTGAAAAAGGAGGAGCTACATAAATCAAGTCTGTCTGTTGCCCTTCCTAATGATATACTCCAGGAGAACATACCCCTTGCCCAGAAAACAAGGAAAAGGTGAGGGAGTAACAGAGCACACACAGGTATGTGGTGCTGCTGCAGTCCACAGCAGGATCAGTGGGGAGGATGAAACCCAGCGAGCAGGGAGTTTCCAGCACGAAGTGTAGACTAGGAGCCCTGGAGAGAAAGAAATGCTCGCAGCAAGGCACAAATGAAAACCAAGCCTCTGAGGTCACGGAAATGAGGAGACATTCCTTGGGATCCAGAAGAGCTGAGCAACCCAAGAAACCACTGAGCATTGCAGGAATGTGAGGGACTCCACCCAGAAGGCAGACAACTGGGAATTTGTTTGCAAGCCTTTTATTAATCAGTAACTCATCAACAGAGCCAACTGACTTCTGCTGGGCAGAACTTTGCTCTGACTTCTCACTTCTCTGTTCCAAAAATGCATTTGCTTTAGGCACTGGAAATTGTTGGTATGTCTTGGTGTCTTCAGGGGAGCACACACAATCTCCCAGGCTGCCACATAAGGGGACTTTTCTGCCTCCCACAATGCAGTAAGACAGATATTGCACAAAACCAATGCACCTCAGGAAAATGACTATTTACATGTTTCAAAAAATTGCACTGTAAAACTAACTGTACCAAGTTTTAACTTCTCAGAAGTCTTCTTATGCAGTTTAGGCTACTTTAAAAACTATCCCAACATGTTTTTACTGCAGTGGGTGCACATTAACCTCTGAAAAAGTGAAAGTAAAATTTACTGGGAATTGAAAGCTACTCAGAGCCTCTTATTCTACTGTAGTAAGGGTCTGACTTTGCACCAGAAATACAAAAGTGAGCAGAAGCTAACTTACAAGCATATCTCTTCACATAACTGTTCTTGCTGTGTAAAGGCAATTATATAAGCAAAATCCATTGTTCTCTGCAGAAGTTTTTATAAGACTTGCATTTGTTTTTTAAATATGGCAGCTTATCAGTAGGAATTTTAACATATTTTCACCCACATTTTAAAAATTCTATTTCTATGCCTTAAACTGAGATTATTATTTTTCTAGCAACAAAATATTCTCTCAGGTCTACAGGCTGGCCTATTTTTTTCTTTTTCTACATTTCCCAATATATTAACTCCCCAACTCATATATTACACTTTTTAAATTCAGAAAACTAGTACTAGCAGAAAAAAACCCTGCATTTGTACTTTTGAAATAGAGAAGCATTTAATTCAAACTCTATCCATAGGAAACCCTTTTAATGTTGTCTAAAGTGGCACAGTGATTACTTCTCTCTACCATGAAGTTGTATAATGTCCATTACAGAGACTTTTGGAAACAGAAGAAAGATTTGTGCAAACAGAGGTTATCTCAACATTTGAAGCTCTCCCTGTTTCTTCCTCCTACCTTGTCATCCTGCGAGTCAGGCTGAAGAAGACTGTGTTGTTGAATTGCCATTGGAGGTGGAAGTGGTACAGCATCTGCTCCCTCCTCGCCTTCCTCTTCTCCGCAGCTCTGCATGCCTGAGGAGGATGATTTGGAGAGAGTGCCACTGCTCAGCCCCTCGTTCCGACCTCTCTGCAAATAAAATCAAGACATTCAAGCTGTGTAACTTCCTCAACAGCACAAAGCTTATTATCACAAGCTTGTCTAAAGCAAGTCTGTTCTGTAGATTCACCTCTCTCCCAACAAGTCTTTTTCCCTTGAAAAAGATGAAAACAAATCTTGGGAAGCTGCTCTGAGCACTTACCTCTTCAACAGTTTCATCTTGTGGAGTCGCTGCGCTATCATCAGAGTCCTTCTGGGAGCCTGCATCGGCACTTTTCCGAACCTCTCTACTCTTCTTATGCTTGTGGGCCAGTTTTTTGACATGCCCATCAGCTTTTCCACTGCTGAGACGCCTCACGGGGCTGGTAAGCCATTTTCTCAAAGTGTTGCCGGGGCGCTTGGGGCCTGGGGAGCTCTGTGCACCGATCATGTGGGGCTGAAGTGATGTTACTGAAGCTGGAGGACTGGCGTCATTGCTGGAAACCGAAAGGGAGTCTGGAAGAAGAATGAGGGAAGCATTTTAAAGCTGAAGCACTGGGAAGTGAGAAGGCAAATGACATATGTAATAATGGATAGCAGATTGGATTTGTGGATGAACCGACCAGATTATTATGAAATAACCTGGCCTTTTAATGACACCGCAACTATCAGTGCTCATGCTGCACATGGTCACCCCCATATAAGCACCATTTATATGCTTACAACATTCAAGCTTCTTTAAGTCACTACTGCATCAATTATAATTCATACATAACCACTGCTGATACATATTTCAAAGCAGATTATACTTTCCACATATCATCTGAAGTTATGGAAGGATATACTTGTTTTATCACTTAATGTATGCTGCTTTGAGCATGGACATGAAGAGTAAAAGTAATTGCCTTAATGAAACAAGTAAATTACCTTTTCAAACACTGCATTCTATTACAAATGCTCCAGTTACTTTCCTAGAAAGATGCAGAGGTACTGGAGTGTGCACATAGAAGGGCAATGAGGCTGGTGAGGTGTCTGGAGAATAAGTCTTATGAGGAGCCGCTGAGGGAACAGGGGTTGTTTAGTGGAGAAGAGGAGGCTCAGGGGAGACCTTATCCTTCTCTACAACCACCTGAAGGGAGGTTGTAGTGAGATGGGGGTTGGTCTCTTCGCCCAGGCCACCTGTGATAGGACAAGAGGAAATGGCCTCAAGCTGCACGAGGGGAGGTTTAAATTGGGCCTCAGGAAAAAATTTCTTCACTGAAAGAGTTGAAAGAAAACAGGCTGCCCAGGGAATTGGTGGAGTCAGTGTCCCTGCAGGTGTTTAAAAGACTTATAGATGTGGTGCTTCGGGACCTGGTCTGCTGGCATGATGGTGACAGGTTGATGGTTGGACTTAATGATCTTAAAGGTCTCTTCCAACCTTAATAATTCTGTGATTCTGTGATTATTTATTTCTCTATCCTTGAGACAGGGGGAGGAAGTATGCAGAAAACAGCGAAATGTCTGTCTTTTACTTAAATATTCCCAGACTTTTGGCTTTTGTTTTGTGTTTGATTTTTTCGTGTGTTTTTTTTAAAAGACAGAGAATATCAACATGTAAATGCTGATTTGCTCCAATCTCAGGATCAGCAGTATTTCTCAGCATGAACATTCCTCACGTCTGAAGTTCTGCAGTAAAACAAAGGATAGGCTTTTCTTAAGCTATAGCTGTAAGTGCATGAGGTCAATACCACTTTCCCACTGAGGCTCCTGTCAACTTGAATTAGATCATATGCTTATGATAAACATCCACTGGTTAGCCATTGTGAGACTACATTACTTTTTTCCTTGTGCAGCACAATGCTTTTTCCCCCAGGAATTCTCTTTTCCTAAAACATAATTTTTTTTGGGACACATTCTTGTAACACCACTGCTATGAATATGATCTACCACTAGGGCATTAATAAGACTCTTCTACGTTGTCAAAAATGTCTTTTTTTCTTCCTCCCTGTGAGTGCACTTTTGTAGATAATTTATATAAAGATGACAGAAATAATGTTTTGTTGAATGTTTTTACTGCTGGAAATTAAATGCAGTGCTTGTGTACCTCCTTGAAGCCTGACACAGATGTTCAGGTCACCTCTTCTGGCAGCTTTTCTGTTAAGAGGCATATTGCCAATCTGACTAGATGTAATTTGAATTTTGTAGAATAATATCGTCACAGTGGTGTAGCAATACACTTCATTGTAAACACCCAAATTCCTTGGATCTATACACAAGTATGTGAGCCTGCTCTGTTTTCACAGAGTATTTAAGTGCAAATTATGGTTTTGAAAAGAAATGGGGAGAGATCTAGAATGTGAATATAATTAAGTTAGGATTTTTTGTTTTTCCTTCACTGCTTAAGCTGTTCCAAAAAGGCCATCCTTTCTTTGGAATCCAAAATTGTCACCTAACAGGCTGTTTTTAAACATTTTTCTCTACTCTAGTAAAAACAAATGGCATACAACCATTAAGATACATCAGCTCTGACACCAAGAACTCCTGTAGCTTACACTGTATGAACACACACATAATAATTGCTGTTAATCTGGTCTAGGGAATCCTGCTGTGGCAGGGGGGTTGTACTAGATGATCTTCCGAGGTCCCTTCCAAATCCTAATATTGTGTGTGATTCTGTGATTTTCACTCTGTTTCCATAAAGCAGAAGATAAACTTTATAAAGCATATTTTCAGTCCAACAAGCTAATTGCTAACAGTTTAAAGCAAGTCATACAAAATCATCTTCTACTGAATGATCTAGTCATAGCTGTAGCTGTCTCATACATGGCTAAGGAGACTTCCTATGATGCCATTAACCTGGTTGCCTTACAGAATCACAGAATCATTACGGTTGGAAAGGACCCTCAAGATCATCTAGTCCAACTGATAGCCCAACACTACTCTTATCCCTAAATCATCCCCTGAAGAAACACATAAGTAACAGGTGCTACCAAAAAAACCCTGCATAGTTACAACTAGCTGCCTTTGTCTGTAAATCTTGGGATAGCAGTGCTACAGAATTACCACATTATTTTTTTGTTGAAGCAGGAAACATAAGGAAGAAATTAATTATCTGTAACAATGGTTTTCAACTTGCAATCTGAGTATCCCTCAAGGCCCCTGATTACTGGTTAAGGGTCCTCAGCACATGAGAAAAGCAAGCCTACTAGCCATTACCATCCACATCATGACAGATCTTTTACTTTACTTAAAAAAAGTCTGTTTATTAAAAAAATTCCAATCAAAACTTGCAACCATCTGCAAGCTCTCCACAGGAATCCAAACAACCTCTTATGAAACCACTCTAAGAAATTAGTTTAACTGCTCTTACACCAAACTCAACTTTACCTTTATCATACCATGCATTTTTAAACAAGATGCCTTGTTTCAGAAAACACAGCAAATATCAGCTGATGGGTATTTCAATAATTAACCTTCTGTCACTCTGCTAGTGGAACACATAA
The DNA here is from genome assembly GCA_013399015.1 of Galbula dea. Lineage (NCBI taxonomy): Eukaryota > Metazoa > Chordata > Aves > Piciformes > Galbulidae > Galbula > Galbula dea. Next base: position 640,403 of record VWZX01009446.1, read on the forward strand.
GAGGAGAATCCAGTGCTGGTGTTCTTGTAAATACATTTGTAAAGCAGGAACTGAACGCTCCCAAGCTTGAAGATGTTATAAGAACTCAGCCAAGTTTTTCTTTCATTTGTATATATTTTTTCCTCCCAACAATAATTCATACAAGTTCCTTCCATACAAATAAAATAGAGCATGTTCACTTGTCTACGGGAAAAATGAAAGGCAGTTAAGCCTTTGCACAAGTTCACCATGTACTGTTTTGTACTTTTGTATCTGTTACATTTCTCTCCTTTACAATTACTTCTTTTTAAGAAAAAGGTTGTGTGGGGGTACAGTAAGGTCTAGTTTTACATAAACATTTCTATCCTTAAGCATGTAACATCCCTGCAGTTAACAAATCCATTTTTCTTTTTATAAAAGCAGTGCTCCACCTCCTCAAATACTCACATCCTCTTGACAATCAACACTTACCAACTAATGAATTTCTTGTAAAACCAAGCACTACAATGCACAGCCCCTGAAACTGTGGGAGATGAGTATTTTTATCTGACTGCACTTTTGCTGTGCCACTCCTACTCTTAATCCAAGTCAGCCAAGAGTTTGTGGGCAGAAGGAGGGAAGAGAGCAGGAAGAAATATGTACATTCTGCTCAAATAGAGAAGATCTGAGACAAACCGATGTTAGCCAGACATGTTTCACAGCACATACTTTAGCCATATCTTCCCACACAGCATTAGCTTTCATTTGGCATGCAGTGTGTAACTGCTTCTTGTCTTCTCTTCTGCATGATTTAATATTAAGTACTGACTGAAGTATTATTAGGGCTTCAGGGAGTCATGAAAGTGGACAAAGTGTAAGTACACCAAAATGACAGCACTGTTCCACTTTGCTCTTTAAAGCATGAAAGCACTGGGGAAAAAGGAAAAGCTTAAAATGAATAGAAATACTGCATTGTTATAAAAGCATCTGCTTAAGTATCAAATTGTATTTAAAAGGTATTAGACAAACAAAATAATAACTAAAAAAATAGAAGGTTTAACATCATCAGTGTCAACCAAACCACTAGCCAACCTACCAGCCTCTTCAGAGAGCAGACCTGATTTTTCAGTCCTCCTTACATTTGCAGGAAACATCCCTACACCCTTGTAGGTCAATGTTAATATTCACTACAACTATTCCATGTCAGTATTTCCCCAGTGAGCCCTTTACTGTCCATTTTCCCATCCCATCCCAGCTGACAGGAGTCAGATTCTCCAATTCTTATTACATTCACTTCCTCAGGAGACCAGTTACAATACTGAAGCACAGTCATGAAAACACCTAGGTGCTCATGTTCACAGATTTATGCAGAGACATTGCCAGATGCAAACATTAGGGAATATCAAAATCCAATACAGGCATTTCAAAGAGCACAGAAAGACCTTTCACCTTCGCTATGAGAACAGACACATGAATAAGTCATATTTCCCACTGCCCTACCACTATATAATTAGAGATACAGACTTGGTTTGATTGATTACCATGCTTGGGATAGTTTACATTAAACAGGCTTTGTTTCCTTTATGAGTAAATAGCAATTTTTTTTTCTAGGGTTGCTCAAGAATATTTTATCACTAAAACATGCTAAGAGGAAAAAGAAGTATTCAAAATTAAACCAAGAACAACATGGACTTTTAAAATCAAAACAGATGGAATAAATTTGGGATATGCTAACCCCAACTGGGTTTCAAGTACAGGAAACTTTCTAGTGAGTGTCAAATTCCCTTTTAGAAGAAGATAAATGCAACAGATGGCCATTTCAGAGAGTAAGAAAAGCCAATACACATATATAACAATCACACACAGCAACACCAGTCCAACAAAAACCCCATCAAAATTCATAAAATCACTATTTGCTCCAGTAGAGGCAGCTTTGTAATTCAATGAAGTATTTTAAAATAATCTCACAAACAGACTTTGTTTTATAATTCATAGCCACAACAACAGAATAAGGCATTTAACTGCCATTTCTCTTTAAGTAAAAACCACATATGTTGCTCTGGTGGTGAGGTCAGAGAGTTCACTAGGAGTCCATACATGTATTTTTGAAGCTAGAGAAAAAGGGCAAGCAGCATGGGTTCTGACCCCCTCAAAGTAGAAGATAAAGTTACCTCCAATGAACAGGCAAATTTTTGAAACTGGAAGTGAAATGGGAATTCTCATTCTAGTCCCAGCTTTCTTAACACTAGAAACATGCACATCTGTGATTAATAAACTGTTTTTTCCCCCTAAAAAATAAATCAGCCACATTAAGCTAGTTGATGAGCTGAAATACTGTGCTTCATATTAACTATTTCCATATTGCTTTTTCTGGAGTTCTAGTATTTACAAGGAGTGCAAGGGGCTACAAAACCTGACTCCTTTACCTAGGGATTCAAACAATTCTGCTTGATGCCTGCTCTGCAACTGTAAACTAAAAATGCCCCCAAACCAAAACCAAGAACATTTTACCACCTCCTGACTATGAAACAGGGATGGGGCAAGGAGAAAAAATGGAGCAAAGCAAACCTAGTAATCCCAAATGGCATGTGACACTGTTACTGCTATCCACCACGGCCTTTAGGGACCAAAAAGCCCTGAAAACCCATCACACAGAGAGCAATTAACCACCTCATCAGTAAGATTTGATGCAGGTACATTATGAATATATGAGGATGAAAGCTGTTTGTTGGTTCAAAACACACAAAGCATGCTCTATGCTGATGCACTTGCAAGTTGTTATGCAAATGGAGAACAGCTACATACATACAAACATCTACCTAGCTACCTTTCTTCCATCAGAGGAGGTAAAAATAGTTCACAGGCATCTAATGACAAATGCACATAAAATCCCACCTGAGTACACAGTCATCATTTGTTATTAGATGAGATGGAGAAAGCTTGAAAAAAATAGAGTGCAAGGTTTATTTTATTTCTAGAAACATGTGCACAGTTTCTGCCTGGGAACCGCTTTTGAAGTGGCAGGTTATCAATCTGCCACGTACAAGACCATTCAGATATTTTTGTATGTGTTAGGAATTGTATTTCTCTCCTGCTGGGTATCCTCTATCCTCACTGTGTTTTTTTGGTAAATGAATACTGGAATATACATCAAAATCATTAGATGTGTTTCAACTTTAACAAGGCACCATAAAAGCAGTTACCTTTAATGCATTATTGGGCTTGCAAATGGGGAACTTCCACCATACCCTTTAGGAAGCATGAGTTTCCTTTAAGATATATAGAGACAGTACAATAATTTCCATGAAACTGTTTTCTTAAAAAAACACCCAGAAAACCAAAACCACCAAACACAAAATGCAGAAAGCATTTACTCAATACTCAATACATAAAAGAAAATCCTTCAATCACATTTGTGTCTGGAGTGGAAAAAACACACTCTACCTCTGGTCAGCAAGATTTTCCTGTCTTTTATTTCAAGTAACACTATGCTGAAATACAATTTACAATATTTTTAGTGTGTGAATAGACAGTTTAACTCCTTAGTTTATCTTCCCTGATTAATGAGTTATCTGTATTCAGTTTGACTGAAACAGACACTACTCCACAGCATTTGCATATAAATGTATTCAATAATTAAGTCTTCCAAGTCATCAGAAGTTGACTGTGTTAATATCAGATAGACTGGAATGCTAAGCTTGAGGCTAGATACTCTTCAGCTTCTTTTAATAAGATACTATGCTGCCCCACAACCTTGTTTGCAACTAAAAATCCACAACCCTCCCTCCCACATGACAGACACTGTCATCTTAACTTCCAAAGGTCTTTCTAAAACTGAGAGAAGTCATCCAACAGACATATTTGCAACAGCACTAGCAAAAGCAATGAAGAAAATCTCTGATTAAAGATAAAAAGAATATACTGTTAATTTGACTGAAAAAATTAGTGGCATATGCCTGAAGGATTTATTACACTTAGACTATTACTATTGTTTGATTTTTCTTCAATATGCTTTCCTGCCTCCCTAACCAGTAACTGTACAATCAAAGGCCTTACATCTTAAAAGTTTTAATAATTTGACATGCATTACAGCTTGCACACAGAAAGATCTGTAAACACATCAAGCACTATCTAGGAGTTAAACACCAACAACATTTAAATGGAAAAAATCCTCCTCTTAAAACTGCTGGACAGTTTTGCATGTGTACTTGTTTTTTCTCTTTTTTTTTTTTTAAATAATTTTAATAGGCAGGAAGAAGGCATGATACTCTGCCAGAAAAAACTTTCCCAGGTTAACAGAAGTAGTTCTGTTTGTGCACCCTGGAATTCAGACCAAAGGGATACAAAACCCCAAAGCTTAATCTTGTCTATCACTACAAACACAAGGCAGCACTAGAGAAAGGGAGAGCAGATTTTGTGGGGTGTGTCACGCTGCTATCCTCTCCTGTTTCTGGAGAGAAGCATATTTTGTGTCGCAAGCAGGAAGTATTAAAAGTTACACGGCTGAAGTTTATTTTCACAGTTTGTGAAAACCACAAGCCTTTAATAAATTAAATCACAGCTTCTCTGTATACAGCTTATATTTTAACAGGCAATGTCTTGATCAGAGAAAGTAAGCGAAATATTGCTTTTCCATATTAGAAAGCAAGTTTTCCCATGGTAACAATCTGATTTCCCTATTTCCCTTTAAGCACAGTATACAGATATTAAGATCAATTTCTCACTGATGTGTTTCACAAAGTCTCAACTACATCACCCATTTTCAAAGCACTTTTGGAGCTTTACTACAGAGTCACGTATATTTTATAACTCTTTATATGCTATTTTTGCCACATGCCTAGCATGCAAATTATCCAACTACTATAGGACAACTGAAGCAGAAGATCAGATGAAGGCATTGCCCAACCACTCCTCCCTCCAGAAGGATGGATGGAACAGGAGTGGGGGAATGCCACAAATGACTGTTCCAGGCCCAGGGCCATTGCTTTCATGCAAGGTTGAGTTGTAGGAAGAGCTGCACACAGCCATTGCCTCTAGCCTGCTTCCTGCTGCTGCTCATTAGTTTGAGATCTCAGCACAAGATGCTGGTTGAGGGCACAACGCAGCTCCTGAAGCAGTGGGAGCTGGCAGCATTAGCTTCCTTCCAACTGCTCCAAGTTACAGCACTCCCTGCCTTTGACAAAACCAAGCAACTAGATGGCAGAGAGAAGTGAAGTCTGAGCCAAAGAAGGCAAAGAACGAAGGCAGAAGCTCTGGGTTTGGGCCTCATAGGCAGCGCTTGTGCTTAAGACACTAGGCAGTTTTGCTGACTGTTGACAAGCTATTTGTCTCGTACATGCTGTGTGCAACCTGCTTTTGAAGAGCTGTGCCACATGATGTTAGCAGCAAAGATGTAGCTGTGCTCTTGGTGGAGAACTGTATGTCTCACACCACAAATAGGAACCACTCTTTGACCAGATTTTTCATAAGCAGTTTCAGATTTTAACTGGGGCAACTGCACAATTAAATTCTGCTCCTCTGTTACTGAGCTGTAGGATATTATCATCTACTACTTTAATTTCTGCTGCAGAATACCTTTTCCCTGTGAAATGGATAAAAATAAATAGCAGTCCTAGAAATACAGCTCTAAAGCAGTGCAGGGGCTTACCTGATATACTGTGTGCATCAGTCCAGAAGAGGAAGATTATGAACAGATATGAAACAAAAAAGGCCATATCAATATATATAACAAAACAGCCAAACAAAGGGGAAAAAAATGATTGATTCAGCAAATCCTCAGCTCTATTGAAAGCAGAGAAAGCAATGGTGGAAGGGACAGAGAGAAGCAAGTCTGCAGAAACTGCATGAGGAAGAACCATGATCTCAAACGTTATTTAAAGACACACATGCCATGCTTCCCTGTGAAAAAGCTCAGCAATGCAGAGCACCCCAATGGAAGGAGTTATCCTATGCAGATTTTAAAACACCCTTCCCTATTCCAACAAAAAGGCTGCATATTAACTAAGATATTGCAAGGAAGTTCAAGCAAGTCAGATCTCAAAAGAAAACAGGGGACACACAGTTCTACTGGTACACTTCTGAAATAGGGAATATACACATGGAAATTAGCTTCTACCACCTTACAAAAGGGATAAGACAAGCTTCACAATTATGAACACAACCCAAACATACAGAAAGTCAGCATAAAATGCTGAGCCAGAACTAATATTTTTTTCCTTCTGTCCAGAAGTTTGAAAAATTTAAGCAAATATAATCCCTGCCATGTATTTACAAATTGGTGGCCTCTAGAAAACGACAGTAGATGTATTTTATTTTCTCCAAACACCTTAAAAATTTCAACGTCTGAGAAACCCTCCAAAAATTCTCTAGTAAAACTTAAGAGAACATATGATGAATCAATTAACATACTTTGAAACACAAATGGCAGATACTAATAAATTGCTAAGCATATCTGCAAGTGTATTAATAAAGTTCCTAAATACATGGAGACAGTACACACGGCTAGTATTGAGTTAGAGAAACAAACAGTACAAAAGAATGACTTTATCATATTTTTTATGTTTAAAAACCCCAAGTTATTTGACTACTTGCACTATAAAAATATGTATACTTGTTTCCTCTTCACCTACTACAGTTACATGTTAACCTAAATACATATACTAATCCAACAGCAATTTTAACAGTCTTTTTTCTTTTCCCCCATCCTTTTGATTCAAAGCAGAAAAGCTCATTAGAACAACTGTCGATTTTTTGGAGCCACAGCCTTAGCAACAGCTGTACAAACACATCAATCTCAAGTTAGGACCTCTGCCATAAGCTTAATAATAATACACTCAGTTTAGCTTTGGGGTCATTACAGTAACTTTGGTCATTTTCTCTTTCCAAATGTTATATTGTTCTAGCCCTCAAAAAATAAATTGAGAAACTAATTAGAGGAATTGTGATGGAAGATGAAATGGCTAAAACAGTGACAAAACCAGGTCCTTCAAAATTCACACACACACATATATATATATAAAAAAAATGTTTCCTCATATCCAATTAATTTATATTAGTGATAGTGATGGAAACTTATTGTACCAACATTGCTTTGCATAATAATATGTTGACCTTTTCAGTGTGCACACTACCTGGAGTATTAATGAGCAGTCAGGCCCTTCCAGCCATGCCACTGCTTTCAGCCTCCACAATGTGTAACTAGATGACTGTAGGTGATGACAGCCAACTTCCTGCAAGTTCAATCCCACCTCAATGACTACATTATCAAGAGCAGATTTCAATGACAGTGATTAGAAACCAAACTGGTTTTAAACTTTGTCTTCAGATGGAAATGTAACCTGAGCAATGCAAGGAGAGCACACATGATTTCAATAAAGCTCAGTCACACTGGAAATGTTAAGGGTTTTTAAACAGACTCGCAGTCAAGGTTGACTAGCAGATAGCTATTGAAAGTCATAATGCCAAACTGCTGCAGAGATGCCTTTTCAGGATGAGATATTTTAAGGGATTAGTAAAGGGGAAGATATTCCTCCACAAACTCATCTATCCTAAAGAAAGATTGAGTTAAAAGGGGAAAGATAACTCCTTGGTGTAGATACATTTTAAAACAAGCAAACTACAAATTAATAGAAGATGTGCCATTTAATCTCAATGTGCAATTAAAGTACACCGAGTACTAAAACCAGAATCCATCACTGCCATGTTCATTAACTTGATTACAGTCTCTTCAGGAATAACATATGCACTGCTGAATTTTCTTTGGCATGATCAAGCCCACATCATGCACAAAAGTGCACTACATTTTGCCATGCAACTTTCAGTTCTTTCCTTCAATATTCCCAATTATACCTTTCTCCCGAGAAGAAAAGGAAATGTAAGGAACTGCCTTGTCCACCCAGTCACCTAAATCTCAATTCCTGGAATCATTTCCCAGCTCTCATCCATCTAATATTACCTAAGTGGCCACAGGAAAACGATGTAATAGGATTATGTGGAAGCTGTCCAAAACTGGTTTGGGAGTAGGAATCAAAATGAAACAAAAAGAGAAAGAAAAAAGCAAACAAATTTATTTTGAAAGGCAATAGAACAGAATTCTATTTATGTACTTCAATTAAACATGAAGTGGGAGAGGGGAGGAAAATCTTTACCAAGAATCAATTTGACACAAGAATAATTACTGCTACAATAAATCACGTTTTTAAAGTTAGACTCAACAGTTAGCCTAAATTTAGAGGCAAAATAAGTTATGTAGAGGAAACAATAAGAAATTTGATTAGTTTCTATTCCTTTTCTATTGCAAAAACATTTCCTCTTTTCATTAAGTCCCCAGCATTTCATACAAAGCACCTAGACAGCTGATCTCTATGAAGTTGTCTTCTAAGGGCAAACTACCCCATCTAGGTGGTATGTTGGGTGGTGTTGAGTTTTTGCAGCCACTCATTCAAGAAGACTGACTCGAGGTCTCGAGTGCCGTGTTCATACATACAAGAGCATACACTTTTACATACATTTTTCTTTAATAAAAAAATAAATCTTGAAAAGTAGGAGCTGAGTAGCTGGTTTGAGAAGGAGCTGGGACTAACATTCTAAATTACTCTGCAGTACTTACACAAGGACGGAGTGGAAAGTACTGCAGTGGAGGGAGCAGACTTCCAAGGATCAGAAGCAGAATGCTGACTCAGGCTAACTCCATACACACATCTGATCCACTCTGCTGCTCAGTCTTGGCTTATTTCACAAAGGAGGTAACCTGCCTAAGAACTACATGAATGAAAATATAGCATTTTCAAATGACTGAAAACATATCGGTTCTGATGAAAATATGGATAACTGTGGATCTTAACCAGCTCACTCAGAGCAAAAGATCTGAGCCTCAAACTTTCAGGTTCATGAGTAGGAATGGCAGTTTGAAAGGACATCAGTATCTCTCTTGTATAAGCTCCTACACCTGAAAAATTTTGGTTTTTTGGGGTGCCAGATTTTCTGCCAGATCAACTCCCTGGTCTGTCTGGCTGTGTGATTACTAGTACCGAAGCAACAGAAGTAGCTGGACCACATGTGCAAGCACAGAGTAAATAAGCTGGCAGTACATACACAGTTCCAGTTTTACTAGGCATGAAAACAAAACCTTAATTCTCTTGCAAGCCCTACAGCCTAAGGATTTTAAAAAGCCATGTTTCAAGAACAGTGAGGAAAGGACACAGAGGCCAGGACAGTAGTACCTTTGACCTCAGTTTCAGGAGGATTTTGTTGCATGCTCTTTGTGGAGATGGAAAAGAACACACAGCACAGCCTGAACAGCTTTCATCTATGTTGTAAAAGAATAGACTTTCGAAGAGTAGAGGTGGATCTACACCAAAAATTACACTAACCCATTAGTAATCCTGAACTCTCCCACCGCATCCTCTGAGTCTAGTCCTCAGAGACCTCTTATCCTCTCTTGGACACCATTTGGTAACAATTACTCTGCAGTAAAAGCATCCTGTTTTATGGATGAATTATTTCTGAGGCTTGATATACCATAAAGTGTTATGAAAGAGGAAAAAGAAAGCTCATCTGATTCATACACATTCTTTTAAGCAATCTATTGCACTTGTAATAAATGGTTGTTTTTCAAAGCCAAATGAGAACTCTCGCCTAATATAATCACCCTTCCTCCTCAAAACCCAGCCCCCAGATGGTTAATAACTTCAGGATAAATTTTGGTTTTGTAGATATATTCCCTGGATTTGCCTCTCAAATTTCCCAAGACTCATATGATTCACTTGGGGACTGAAATACATACATCCTATTGTTTCTTCTACCTCATAGGGTAATTAAAAAAGACGTTATTTCCAATAAGCAGTTCCAGACTGAAACCATTCAGCAATCTCTCCTGCCAGATAAGCATAAACAATGTTGATATTTATCCACACTTGCCTCAAATGTAGAGCATTTTCAAGCTACAGGAATGGGCAGAATTACCATGAGAACTGGTTTCCCTCATATGTCAGATAAAGGCAAAAACACAATACTTTTTTATTAGTTTCAGGAGTTTCTTGCCAAATCATTACTCAAAGCCCTGTTTAATTTCTCCCTAAATCTGAATGTGTTGTTTTTCTTTCAGACTTGATGAAAAAAAGTAGGGAAAAAACTCAGATAATTTAAGTAAACGGGAGTACAAAATTATTAATTACACATGTACTTGTAACATTTCAATGTAGAATAAAACAAACTTTTAAATTCCTTAAAAATTCTTTAGGCAAAGTTGAAGCCTCAGTTAAAGTCTTCTATGAATAAACTAATGCACTAGAGAACAATCCAAATATTCAGCCTAAATCCCAAACTGCCAGTTTTAAGATTGCAGTGGCCAGAAATACTACAGATACAATTTTCACTCCTTCCAGTTTAAGAGATGGCATAGCTACAGTTACACTGCAGCATGCAAGTAAGCTTTGTTCCCCTATTGAGCCTTCTCACAACATGATCTGCACACACAGACATCTGTTTTTAAGACACAGAAAGAGAACAATGAAGAATGTTTGTGAAAGCATGTATGCTTGCCAAATAAGACTTCATATATGTCTATGATCTTAATTTATGGTAATAACGGAAAGCATCTCGCTGGTTTAGGATTGACTACACCCAGCACTTTATAAAACATCTCTTCTAAAAATTCTTTGGAAGTAAAAACCAGAAAGATCTGAGTCTGACCAACCACTGCAACAACAAGAATTCAAAAATGAAGCAGATTACCTCCAGAGAAGACAGAGTGCAAAGCAACAGAAAGGAGAAAGGAATCTTGCTGTGCCATTGCTCCAGCTGACTAGGTAGTCAAAGCTCTCGGTGAGCGCTTGCTGTAAAATGTTTTGCTGCAAAGAATTCTGCCTATCAATTACTATTTGTAATTGACTTCTTTCACCTCCATCTCTCTCCAAGATACTCTGTACTTTTTTACTTTTAAAGACTGGGATAATTGTTGTTTTAGGAACTAATTGTGCAGCACTAAGAGCTACAAAGCAGCTTTTTGAGAACACAGCTCTATTGCCGGGATCAGAGATGTTAACTTGCTAATATTAACTTCCTCTGGCTGGTACTTTCATGCTCCATTATCTTGTGAGGAGCTACTGAGAGTAACTAACATCCCACTGACATGCAACCCTATCTTCAGATACCCGCTATAAGATTGATTCCTATTACATCCTTGATCTTATGTTTGCAACCCTTCTACCATCCTCCCTCTCCTTTCAGTCCATCTGCAACAGTTTGGATTCTATACAATAATCACAGACTAAAACTTGCCTTTTGCTGCTTATTTTATGTAGATGAACACAGCATAGAGCAACAGGTAGGTAAGACTTGAACCTAGCTGCAAAAAACTTCCAGCTGAAAACAAAGCATTCTGACAGCTCCACCAGCTCCAGACACTGAAGATTAGCACTGTTTTGTCCTGTAGACATTTCAGACTGTTACATACGACAATCAAACTTGTTCTGCAGCAACAGTCCGAATGCCAAGTATTCTTCCCTGTTAAAATTACAAAGGAGGAAGGGGAGAAAACCCAACAACAACTGAGCTGATTATGAACATCCCTACCCTGACCTCTGTGCTCCTCCAGCCAAGACTCAAACAGCATGGCTTTCCTCCATATTATATTTATATATNTTTATTTCCCAGTCACCCTTTCATTTCAAGCTTTGTTCCCAAAACCATTACTTCTCAACACTAATTTAATAAAAGTGATAGATATTAAACAGTCTGAGTTTTGCCTTAGTAGCAACATTAAGAACATTTTTGCTAAACTCTTAAATTACTACCATTAATAACATTTCACAGAGAAAGAGTTACCATTTCTCATTTCCACAGTTCAACTGAAAAAAAACCCCCAGCACATGCATTTTACATGCATTTCCTGAAAGAGCTTACTGTACAGCATCCCAGTAGTTTACAGAGCAGATTCATTCCAGTACTGCTCCCTTCCCCATACAGGTTCTTTCTCTCATAATCTGCATTTTTTTGACTGGGTTCAGAGGGAGGGAAGAGTAAAGGCAGAGAGAGAAAGAGAAAATAAAAATCCTCCTAAACTCCTATGATTTGAAAACATACCCTAACCAACCCACCCTCCTCCCCTGCCCATTATATTTCTAATGCACATATTTGTACCTAAATCCAGGATCCAGTATTTACAGCCACTTGGCTGCCCGTTGCTGCAGCAGGTAGGATTTACTGAGTGAAGCGATCCCCCAGTGTCAATCTGTTTAATCCTGTTTGGCATGGCGAGGAGTCAGCTGTTCCGATACCCACAGCTTACAAATAACCTACTTGCCCACACCCCAGGGATGTGTTACAGCTTCTCCTGAAGATGATCACCCAGATAACATTACAAGCAATGCCATCAGATGAAGTTGCTGTTATCTTCTTAGTCTGATTTTGCCCCCTGCCTTGCTGTCAGAGCAGCTCCTCTCTTCTAGGGATGCTCTCCTCTGACTCACTGAGCACAGTTCCAGTCTTTAAATTCACATGTGGGAATAGCCAGATGCAGCAGATTACACTCTACCGTAACTACCCTAATTGAGGCTCAAGATGATCTTGAAAAATACAGCAAAGCAGCTATTTTCCCTCTCAGCCTTCAGAGAAGATGCAGGCTAGTACCTCAACAAAGCTTTTTAGTAACTCAAATGTACAACCCAACCTTTAACACCTCTTTTCATTTTACAGTGCATAGTTAGTTTTTAAAGATTTAGCTAAAGCCATAAACACAAAAAAGACAGAATTTTCCAGTCAGCTAAACCATGCAGCACTTGCCCCAAAACTACCATTTTCTTTGACAAAATCTGTACCAAACAACAGATACCGGCCTTACCTTCAACTTCTTTTGAGCCTTGTTTGTGAAAAATAACAAAATCCAACCACTAAAAAATCCACATCTTTTGATAAAATAAGTTCTTGCCCTGGTTTCAGTTGCATTTCAGATCTCTTAATCTCTAAACTCATTCTGCAAGATATATTTCTAGTTCATTAAGCTGTCTTCCTGTTCAGTAAACTGAAAATGCATGTATTTTGTTTTTTCTAACTGACGCATTCTTCACCTAGCATGTCACACAAGCATTTGTCCATAAATATTAATTTATGGGGTTTTGAGCTAAACACTTTACAAACCTAGAAAAGATGTTTGGGTTCTTCCTCTGAAAACCTCATCGTCTGATTTTAAAAGGCCTACAAAAAGCTACATTCACTAGACAGATAAAGAGCTACCAAGCCAAAGCAAGGATTACATTTCTGTGAAAACAGAAAGGAAATGCTGTCATCATATTGTCATTTAAGAGTACTGTAAAATACACAGGCATGTAGTATGAAAGAAGAAAATAAGGCAGTCAGTGGGTTGCCAATGATAATGGCACAAACAAATGCTTGTTGCGCAAGGATAAAGAGGAATTTTATGTGGACTTGATAGAATACAGGGTCCCGAAGCCAAAGAAAGCTTACTATTAGCATCTGAATACAAGTTGGGTACACATTTTATGCTGCCTGTAATATTACAGCGCTGTGCTCACCCTCCACCTGAGACTAAAGTGTCGCTTTCTCCAGGTTTAAGGAAAGCCACCCTAAATTAAGAAACAGTTTCTCCTTCACAGCCTCTTGCACTGTAACCATTAATTCTAGTTCCTGAACATTTTTTTTTCTGACTCAAGGCAACTTTCAAATGACACTGAATTCCTAAGTGAGGGGGAAATAAAAAAAAAAGGCAACAGAAGAAAAAATCCTTTCTTCAGGGTGAGCTGTCTTTATAGTTTGCCACCTACAGTGAGACTTCCACTAAGGCTAGTTTTTTCTTCATGAAACTGTAGAACATCTGAAAATGATTCTTGTTTCTAGTTGAGTAAGAAAAAAAATAAATGAAACAATTCCTTTCCTCTGCTCCAAAACAGTTCCCACGCACATTGAGCATACTAAAGAATATCCAACCATTCTTATTATAGTTAAAACTCTCACATCTTTAACCAACATTTAGGAAAAGTAAGTGAAGTTATTAACATAGCTTTGAAATAGTGATTTCCATACATAAGAAAGCTACTGACTAAAACACAAAAATGTTATACATAAAATTGTTTTGGAGTTGGTTTTGTTTTGCTTTTTATCTGCATGTAGACTGACCTCATAATACCAGTAATATATGCAGGAAGACACTTTAAATGCTCTGGGAACCACATCGTTTGCAACTTGCTATTGCAAAAGGTTCTCTTCCTACTCAAATCAAACACCATTACTTTTAGGTTTTGCTTTGGTCATTTGTCCTCTTGGAAGGCAAATCTGGCAAGTAAATCAAGATAGGTGAGGAAAAGAGAATGACCACACAAATCACTACCTAAATAATTTCACAGGTTAAACAGTTAACAAGAAAGGATCACAGATATGCAGTTGCTTTTCATTTATTCAATCGTTTTACAAAGCAATTGCTCCACAGCAACACTGGAGTAGAGACAGCAGACTCCACATGAAGATGCTGCAGTGTGACTGTGGGCATTAGGTAAGAATTTGGTTGAAAAACATCTCGGTGCATATACTGAAACAATCCTACAACTTTCTTACGGTCCAAGACAGAAAGGTCCGACTTGCAACTTCTCCTACAGATGTACATGCAAAAGGGGGATGAGTTCTACATCATAAACCAAACATTTCTTAATTTAACATGCAGGGACAATTATTTAGTACTATTATCATCTTAGATCAAGCTTTAACCTGAAGATGTTTTGCAATTCTCAATTTCCATCCAAGAGAGTGATGTGTATCAATACATGTAATTTGATGCCTAAACAAGCAGCCTATTAATACCTTTCTACAGTTTTCTTCAGGCTCTATCACAAAGCTCTTTTTGTTCCTCAGCTCCATCAGGTTTTCTGTATTTCAGAGCCTTATCCTGTAATAGCTCTTCCTGTCTGCTAGACAGTTCTTCCTGCAACTTGTTTCATCAGCAACTCTTTGTAGGAACTCCTCATAGCGAACAGGCCAGGTAACCCAGTTCTGCAGGCAAGCATATGTCTATGCGAAAACCATCTTTAGGCAAAACCACAATAGGGCACAGAGCACAAGCTCACTGCAAAAGAAGGTGGATTGCACAACGTGTTACACAGCAGCACTCTGCTGCTCCCCCCTTCACCCACTGCTTAAATGTTTGTAGACTTCAGTCCAATGGGACAACAAACTGATCAAATTGACAAAGATAAAAGCTTCTATACTGACACGTGCCATTTGACAGCTTTTAAAATAAGGTTGGGGTTTTTTTTAAAGTAAAAATTAATTCCTTTTTACCAGTGTAAAGCAGAAATGAGCTTTCTTGGTCAAACACTTTGCATAATTTCTTTTAAAAAAGGAGAGAGTTATCAACTTTATTTCTGAAAGCAAAGTACTGTTCAAAGACCCCTAGCAATTTAAGACACTTCTCAGTCACTTACACCGTGATAAAGTAAAAGTCCAGCTGAAAATTCTGTCAATGGATATTTAGTGAAGATTTTTAAAATACCAGGCAAAGAGCTCTCTGACTTTTAAGACAGCATTCTGTAAGAAAGACTACCCCCCAGTGAGTTTAAAAAAAATGAAACAAAACCCCCAATGCAATCAGAAGAGCACTGTATATCCTCAGTAGATAAGGTAGTACATACTTTGTATGATATACATAAATGAAGCATCACATGCCCAGATCTATTACTCCAGTGAAGGAATGGGATCAATTTTCTGCAATTAACTTTGGGGCTGACTGATGCACAATGTCAGACTGGCAAAACTGTTTTAAGATACTAATATTTTGACAGCTCACACCAGAGCAGAAGTAATGGCTTATCAGTCTGCCACTGGCAGTCAACAAATTAGCTTGTTACAACTTCAGCTTCTCACAGGTACCAGGTCCTAACTGCAACATCTGCAATCAGCATGTGCCACTGTATTAACCTCCTTATGGAAGTGCAACTTCATCTGAAGGTAGTATTATTAGTCTTGCACATAAGAATGGAAACAGTAATCCCTTCTTTCATTTAAGAAGACAACCGGAGTTAAACTGACTGCATTTCTCATACTCCAGCTCATTTGCATGGCAATAGAAATAAAAACTTATATTAAACCAAGGATAAATAGCACCCCACCCTAATCTTTGTAAGTTCACATTACAAAGGGACCTTTATGTACATATTTTACACTATCTTGGGGAAAACAAGACAGAACCAGAAGGGGAACCTGTCATCATACAATGCAGAAATTTAAACAACTATTTAAAGTTGCCTTAGAGCCCGAAAAAGAAACCAAAGAGACAACTTTTTCATAATACCCATATTTTTTTGGAAAAAAAAATGTTCCAACAATTAAAGATTATAGCATTTGAAATTCATTGTTGTTCTTGAGCAAAACTAAATCTGTCCTTTCCAGAATCTTCTCCTCTTATTCCAGATATTCCATTTACAAAAGTACTTCATAGATTAAAAAAACCCAGTACTATAATGTTATTTCAAAAAATTCTTGTTCATCTTAAGAAGAGAGAAGTGTATACAAAGTAGTTGAAATTAATAGAAGAGTGGATTCTTTATCCAGTGTTGCCAGCATCTAAAAGTCATGATTTTCAAAGCATTTCTGAAACAATCTGAGACGAGAGCTTTCATCATTTAAAACTGCACACTTCTTACAATGCTGTGCTTCTGCATGTGGGAGAGAAAAGATTCAGACTTCTCCATAAATCCATAACTACTAAAACTCTTGAACTAAATCAAACGGCACAAATCAATTTTATTTACAATATGCACTTTCCATTAAAATAAATAAAGACATCAGACACACTTTGCATACAAATCCTATCTTTGGCAAGTCAGACACATTTGCCTCACATCAGAATAACACAAGCAAGAAGCTGCAGAACAGCAAACATATATTAATAAATCAATCTGAGGTTGAATTTTCAAAGGTGAGCTCCCACACTACGAAAATTCTGAAAAGAGTGTAGCTTTGCCTTTTCCACCGTGTACAATGTATCCACAGTTTAACTGCTTGGAGCACAGCTGCACCACTAGGATCTGGTTTCTGCAGCTCCACACACAAAGATCATCCTGTTCCCAAAAAATAGCCTCACTGCTCTTGTGCCTCACAGATAACTCTACTGGTCTGCGAAGAGCGGAATCATCACAACAGAGGCTCTTTAGACTTAAATTCAGTGCTTTGTTTCCTGTTCTTTACTACTCGTGCTGCCAGCTGCCAGAAACACTTTAAAGGGAATCAGTCAGAAATTGTATTTTGCAATGAATTGTGTGAACATCCTTAATTTGAGATTTCCAAGAACTCCTTTCAAAATACTGGGGTGTCTCAATCAAAACCAAACACAACCAACAACCACCTCTTCGAAAAAATGCAAGCTATCTAATTAGCCAGCAAACCTGGGAAAGTATTCTCTGATTGAGCGTAAAGAGGTATTTTCATTCAGCTTGGTGATTAATAACCTTCCCTTCTCCATCTTGGATAAAGAATTTGTCAAGAGCAACTGACATCAAGACACTGAAGCACTCAGGCTTTAGGTAAAAAACTAGGAAATGAACATTTACACAACTACTCAGTTAGCAAGGCGAGGATCTAAAGAAGTCCTTCCTGTCTCCAGCTCTGCAGAACATACCCTAGCTGTTGCTCATGCCTACAGAAAGAAAGAATATCAAAAAGCACATGACATTGTAAACTCTCTCCTATCTTCATCATTTGGCTATTATTTTCTTGAGTTTTTAATTCTGTTCTGTGCTGTAGCCAAGAATTGGAGTCTGTATACCACTCCCAAGAATGAGAGGCCTTTCAAAGAAATGATGAGATGTTCAGTGTCCCTGGTCTTTTGTTTATCTAGAAAAGCTTTGGGAAAATGCTGGCTCCTCACTA
Organism: Galbula dea; assembly: GCA_013399015.1. Lineage (NCBI taxonomy): Eukaryota > Metazoa > Chordata > Aves > Piciformes > Galbulidae > Galbula > Galbula dea. The sequence continues at coordinate 658,235 of VWZX01009446.1, forward strand.
CAGTGACCACTGCAGCATGCCAAATCAGCTTGAAGGATCCCAGCCACTGTCAGCAAAACCACAACAAACTAGCTTCAGATAATTCAAACAAAACCTTTTGGATCAGCGTAAGGAATGCTGCTGCACATACATCCACTACTTAGTGAGGGATGGGAGGGGAGAAGAAATATTCCATGCCTCATCTCTACCTTGGAGAAAACACAGAAAGTGTTCAAAGTGAGAAATACTTGCTGTCCTAACAAGACTGAGGAAACAATTTTTGACATTAATTTTATTATCCAAGTTCCCCTTCATCGTCCTTTTATTCCTTAATTTGAATTTTCTGATGTTGTCTCCTCAACCATATTTATAACACCCTTTCTCTTCCCTTCCCACTCCAAAGAAAAAAGGAATCAGCCTGTTCACGTGAAAAAAAAATCTGGTCAAAACAAGGTTTAATTTTACAAACCAGTTGTAACTGCACATACAGGAGTAGGAATTCTTTTTAACATAAATGTCTTAGCTAATTAACTGGAAATGCATGCAAAGATGAAAGGGTAAGAATATATTCTTCAGAAGCGTTCAGAATATTGAATTATGTTCTTGACTTAAAATTCATTTCTTTTAAGCCACTTAAGAGGAAAATGAACAGTCCTAGTAATCAAACTAGGCAATTAAAAACAAAGAGATGCTTTTAAAATTGGACATGTACTCCCTTCAAGAAAAACTGAAGCTGAAATTCCATATATATGCATCTAGTGGAACTGCTTCTGCAAGCTGTGGGGGCTACCTGCTGCTTGGTGTTACTGTAATGCTACACTGACCAAAACATGTTTCTTACTCTTCTTCTGCTAAGTTCAAATTGTACACCTACATTTTGGTTAGTTACAAAGGGTTTCATCAAGACCTCTCCTTTTGTCTCTGCTCCCTACTGCCTACCAGAAGTGATGTCCACATAATAGACCAGATTCAGCTGCACAGCACTGCAAGGTATGGCATATGGAGCCCAGCCATGACTCAACAACCTGCTGATTCTGGAAAGACATGTGGGCACTGAAAGCACCTGTTTGGATTTCAAATACTTAGCACTCAAAAACTTACATGCTTTCACAGCTTCCTTTCTTACATTAAAAGATACTTTAGCAAGACGAAGCAATCTCTGCAGTTCCTCGGTACAACATTTAACAACTGACAAAAATTTTTAAGATATGTGGTTAATGATTTGGTGGTTTTCAGGAGCCATGCTTTTCTGTTTAATACTGCCTAAAGCATATTTCTATCCTGTGAACCAGTCTCCAGTCTTAAAAATCCCCAAACAAACAACAAAACCCCAAACAAAACCCAACAAATAAAAAAAACCACAACAAACCAACCCAAAACCCAAAAAACCAACCTTTCAATTAATATATTTATTTTTGCTAGTGAGTCCTGCTTTCTTTCTCATTCTCTTTAAGGATCTCTTTCATCACTAGGCATATGTTCATTTGTCATGATCACACCCAGCACAGTGCAACAAGAATAACTAGTGCTTTTCATGAGCAGAAATACTTCTTAGAATTCCTTTTCATTTCATGCACGGAATGAAGATATTTTGGGGCAAAATCTTAAGCATATCTGATATCCCCACAGACATTAAGGAGAGTTCAAGACTCCAGGAAACACAACAAGTCCATGCTGGTAACTAACCTTTAGTGTGGGATCACAGGATAACTCAAGCTGAAAGGGGCCTAAAAGTCCATGTATAGTTCAACCTTCTGCTCAAAGGGATGAGTCAGTTATGCGATCAGACCAAATTACCTGGGGCCTTGTCCAGTTAGCTCTTGAAAACCCAACATACTTTTAACCCTTTCTTGTAATAGGGACTATTTCTGCTGCACAGTAAATGGCTAACATACAGTGGGCTGGACACAGCTGGTTTACAACCACAAGGAAAATGACTACATGCTGGTCATCAAGGACAACTTAATAACGAGCTTACCTAAGACAGCCCTTCACTATTATGGGTTCATGTCGGTTATATAAATGTCTTCTATTGCTACAGGGGTTAACCATTATACACCCATTCTAGAAAACAGGTAAAGCAAGTTTCTGAAAAGCCTTATGAGTACCTTTCCTGGGATCATTAAATGTTTCTATGGTGCTATTTATTCACTGATCACAACAGCCATTTGCTCAAGGGAGGTAATTGTCCCCCTCTACTCTGCACTAGCGCGGCTGCACCTTGAGTATTGTGTGCACTTCTGGGCTCCACAGTTTAGAAAGGATATTAAGCTGTTGGAGAGTGTCCAGCGGAGGGCTACGAAGATGGTGAAGGGACTTGAGGGGAAACCTTATGAGGAGCGGATGAGGTCACTTGGTTTGTTTAGCCTCCAGAAGAGGAGATTGAGAGGAGACCTCATAGCCATCTTCAACGTCCTCACAAGGGACAGCAGAGGGGCAGGGACCAATCTTCTTAATCTGGTGGATAGCAATAGAACTAGGCAAAACGAGATGAAGTTGAGCCAGGGGAAGTTGTCTCAGCACCATGCCTGATGGAGTTCAAGAAGTGTCTAGATAACACTCTCAGGCACATGGTGTGATTCTTGGGGTGTCCTCCACGGGTTTAAGAGCTGGACTCAATGATCCTATTGGGTCCCTTCCAGCTCAGACAATACTACGAAGAATTATATCGCTTATTTGCATAACTTCCATGTTAGAAAATTATGAATTTGAGTTCAACAGTTGTCTCAGATAGAGAAAAATGTCTTATTTATACTGAACTCAAAGCTAGGTGAAAACACAATGCTGTCTCAGATTGGAACTATACCTGTTACCAGTGAATATGCACCCAAAATAGTAGCAAAAGATTGTATAATGAAGCAGTGATTGGAAACCAATGCCAACAACTTAACAGAGGCCAGAGGCATCTGTTAAAAAGCTTTTGACAGTTGTGCTAAAAGTGATGCAACATTTCTCATAGTAACATATAGCATGAATTACACAAACTAATATTTTACTATTTGATTGCAAGAACAGTGAAATGAAGTCAATAGGACATGGACTTTCAGCATCCTCCTTATAAAAACAGAATTGGAGGAAGTCAGTGGAATGCTAAGTCCTACTACTTCCATCTGCAGGCACTGATTACAACAGATGACGTGAGGTAATGTGATATGCCCTGAAGGGTGCAACAAGAACATCAGCTCTAGACTGCTCCTCCACAATTTTCTCATCTCCACTAAACACAAAAGACATAAATACTCCTCCCCAATACCAAGTTTAAGAATATGAGCCACAGCAGTGTAAGTGCCAGAAAACAAGAGAGTTGGAGAAGACCTTATGGACACTGCCAGTATTATACAGCTCTGTGCAGAAGCAAAATGCATCAAGAAAAATTACCCAGATGGTCCTTGGAAATGAACAGCCACCCCAGCTGCAGAAAAACACATACCTTGCTCCTTGTCATCTGTCATGAAAACAAGATAGCTGCCCCACAGCTATGACAACCCCATGTTTCTAAGGGAACTCTCCTGTCCAAAAAGGTGAAGCCCCACTCTCCCTGTCCCTCACCGCTCAGCCAAGCTACTTACTCGCTAAAATGGAAGAGAAATTCTTTGGGTTGCTCTTTGGAGCACCAGCTCTGAAGATTTACTTAATCCAAATCAAAATATGGGTAACCAAAACAACCTCAAGAAGTAATTCTCAATGCTGAGGCAACTTTTTTAACAGTTTGTTGCACCTGAAGGGGGACAGTTAAGGAAAATAAACACCACTTCAGGATGTTTTCTTCAACTGCAACATATGAACATTTGCAGGATATTATTTTAGTTTGTACTCGGTTCTGCCTTATTATCTTGGTTAGAAAAAGAAACTGCTGACAGAGAAAGGTTAATTGCAGGCAAAATAACAACTCTCTTGGGAAATCTAAAGCCATCAGAATTGCTGGTTTATATCCACCTTCTACCTCCCAAAGATCAGCTGTGCAAATACATCTGTTCTGAAGCCTCTACTTTAAACACACCTATTTCCTTTCCAACTATGATATATAAAAGAAATATATTTGGCAGCTGTGTGGGATCAAAAGTACATTCAAGCCAGTATTATAAAATTTCTTCTTTTTGTCATCTGTAATATTAAGCTCCCAAGCAGGGAAAAAAGCTTTCATTACCTATGTACAAAAACTCCAGAGACTGATTAACCACATACTTATACCCACAAATAGAGTCAGCATGGGAAATACAGATATATCTGACAGGTCTTCCTAGGCTGGGTTATGATAAAAGAGTAGTGCAGGAGTTAAAGGTGCGTTTATGCAGAAACCAACCCTGTGATGTTTCAGAGCACATATAAACTTGGTTTAGATGGAACTCTTCTTGAAATTCCAGTTGTGAGACTCACTGAATCTCCTTATCTAGTTGAGGGCTGCACAATGCCAAGGAAGCAATTCACGTGGACTTTACTGTTTATTCAAAGCTGAATTAGAATTTGGCTAATAACTCTGACCACCTGATATAGTTTGACTATAAAACTCAATGCAAAGATTATGATCTAATGGACCACAGTCAACTGCTGACATTTTATTTAAGTTTACTTATGGTCAAACCATGTTTTTAACTACAAACTCACCTAAAACCACAAGGTGGGAAAGTCAGGATAGAGAACTCTTGTTTTCCTTTATACTGCAGCTATTTTATTTACCTGGACTAAAGTGTAAGAACATATTTGAAAAACCACACACACACAAAACCTAAATTCAAGCTATCTTTGCTGCTATTAGACTAGTTAATGCTTTTTGGCAAAATATTTGTGATTACACGGAAACTGAGGATTTATTAGGCTTTCAAAACAACTGATAATGGTGAAGTTGAACTTTGGTTATTAAAATGCATGCACTTCTGTTCAAGCTCAAGTCTGCCTGATAAGTAAGTTGAACTGACACTGCAGCATAGCTTTTACAATTTTTTGCTAATTTAGATGAGTGGTGTGTGAAATCCAACTGACTGCTCAGCTTTGCCTCCCATGAGGTCCTCAAAAGGCTTTCTATCAGCTGGTTATCTGGATGAGCAGCCTGTTATTTGGAAATTTTATGAGGAGGTAATTGATTCACCAAGAAACAGAATTTTTAGATTAACATTTAGTGTCTCGAACAACTACAACATATGCCTTGATACCACTTCCTGCATGTGAACATGTCTGGCTGTGTGGCAGAAGCAGTTCCCTTTCTCTATGGTGCCCTGGAAACTGCAGTCCCCACCTTTTGCCATGTGGCCCCAAGGCAATAAGGCAAAGCAAGTACCCAACCTTCTCATTGTTAGGAGTTACTTTCCCTGCTGGCCAGGTCTGTAACTCATTTCCTGCAGCTGCAAACACTGTCAGTCTCACAGGCAGCGCACTGGCTCTGAGCCATGGGTGGGGATCCCTTTTGCTTACCACATGGCCCACGCTTCACTTGCTTGCAGTCTCAAAACAGCAAATCCTCCCCTTCTACAGCCTCCTTTTGCTTGCAAGCAAAGAGCTGCTGCCCAAGTCATCTCTCTTTTCTACCACTACAAACAGGGAGCCTTTCTTCAATTATTCAACCTGAATACCCATTTTACTTGATCAAATCCTACTGCTGCTGCTATCCAAAAGTTCCTTTTCCAGCATAACAGTATTTGGACTCAACCTGGAAGCACTTCATCTCTCAGTCATAACTTTCAAAGCTCTTGATCATATGTGAGATGTTCTACCTTTACTGTCTCTCCTTCCTTTTCCATCTAAAATTAATATTCAAAAGAGAAGGCCTACAGTTGTATGAGAGTTGTATGTACCAAATTCAAAACTGTTCCATCCCATTCTGTGGCCCCAACAATAAAATACCTCTCTTTTCTTGGGAAGTATCTCTAGATGACCTGGGCAATTTTCTTTTTTGTAATTCCTGAACATGAGGTCCCCTACCAAGCAAGAAGAGCTCTGACACCCACAACACCCTCCCTACACCATTCCTTCAAAGCTTGCAGTTGTAGAAAAGGGCTTCCTACACAGCTCTTTAAACAAACTTGTCAACTTTTGTCTTGGAAAGCATCAGCCATTTAATTTAATTTAAGGCAGATTCTTTGAGGACATTGCAGTTGAAAAAAAAAAAACCAAACCAAAAAACAACCACCTAAACCAAACCAACTGCTGAAATAACTTTTTCCTGTTCATGGCACCAGTCACAACAGTAAAATCAAAAGCCAGTATTCAGTATTGCAGTAGTACATGGTATGTCACCATGTTACTAAGACCCCAACTACCTTTCAGATCTAAATGAACATATACAGCTACCTGGATTATAACAGCATGTAACAAAGGCAAACATTGCACCTCCAGGTAAACAAGAGACCTCTGTGGCCACGTTTTGAACCAACCAGACAGTAACATGAATTGACAATTAGTTGTGGTCCCAAAAAACTCCTTAACTTCTAAAGAAGACATGTAAATGGTAAGCCTCATGAGCAGACTTGTTGCCTTTGTAATTCTGCAAACAGTACCATCTACAGAAGTGATATGATGGACCATCACAGATTCTTCAGACTTCAGAGGTATCCATAAAGTTCAAAATGACAGTGAACTTGTGACCTAAATAGGCAAGATATTCACAAGCAAAAGACAACAAATTTGTGCCACTTCTTCTATGTGTACAAGTTCAATTTCACCATACTGAATCCTGTCCCCTGCCCCTTACCCAAAGTGCTATGGCTGTGTAAATGCCCTGCAAATAAAGGAAAGAGAACTGCACATATAAAAATTATGTACCACAGAAGGAAAAGAAACCCTTGTTAGAAAAGAAGGAAGCACCAAATAATACAACAGGAACATTCTTTCTCCCCCACACCCAGTAACATGTGGAGAATCATTGCAAAAAAAATTGTTGCCTTATGTATTACTTGAGAAAAACATGTTCTTCCAAAGCTATTAATTTATTTTTTTGTAGAGTGCACCAACTGTTATTCAACCTCTTCACTACCCACTTGTCTTTTTTTCCCCCTGATTATAAAAGGGATTTACATTTTAAAAAATACACTCAATCTGTAAACTGCATGTCAAATTGAATAAATGACCCAAATAACTTACAAAAACAGATTGGCTATCCAGCAGAGCATGCGAAAGGTCTGGAACCTGCAGTCAGCACTTCCCCTGAATGACTACTCACCTAGTGAATGTCTCTTCTGTGCAGCGCTTTCCCCAAACTCTTTAACAAAATGGTTATTGCCTTACCTACTATAAAATTTTAAAGACTGAAAATACTGTAAATGTTTTTTATGGGTTTTTTTTTACCTATACTGATTAGATAGTTTAAGCAATGTATATTCTTAGAGGACAAGTAATACCTACATTTGTGGGTAGGCGATGAAGGTAATTTTTGGAGCTGTCTTCTAACCTGAGAATCATAGAATCGTCAGAGTTGGAAGGGACCTTAAAGATCATATAGTTCCAACCCCCCTGCCTGGCAGGGACACCATCCAGTAGATCAGGTTGCCCAGGGCCCCATCAAGCCTTGATCCAACAATGTCACCTTTCATGGTTGACAGATATGTTGACAGACAAGAGATGACCAATATCAGCTGACAGAACTAGGCTTCACTGAACATACTTTCTGCTTTAATAATCTTTTGAGTTACCCTACTTTGGATAATAATTTCAGATTATTTAAAACATTAAATATCATCCAACATTTCTATACTCTGTGTTGAAGTGTGGTTTTACACAATTTAAGAACCAGCCATAAATCAGAAAAGGGTTGCTATTTCAAAACTCAAAGCTCACTTCACTTCTGATATGCTGTGGCTTTCCAACTTGTTTAGCTGGCAAACAGCATTGATAAACGCTGTTGAAAAGATCAAAATTGTAGGGTCCATAATGACAGTGAAATGAGTGCAAGACTCCTTCTGCTTTGACAAGACATTTGTATAGGGCAAGCATTCAACATCCAAGCAGCTACCTCCACCACTTCTCATGGTGATCACCTCCCTTTTTCCTAATTCCAAAACTCTGAAACTTTTACTGAGTTATGGTCTAAAAAAAAGAAAAACATCTGTGTTACACAGACTGAAGCTGCAGAATCAAGCACTAGAAATCTAGGAAAAACACTTAAAATTTGTCCACTGGAAGTCATTCTCTTGCTCATTGTTATGGGGGTTGTGTTTGTTTTATGTTTTAGGAATTCATACCTCAATCAATGCCCACAATAAACAATTCTGAGAAGATCATCTAATTGTTTTTCCATTCTTACGATTAACATAGTCCCCAATGCCTTATTTAAAGATCTTTAATCAAATGCAGCACTTGAGAATGAATAGTTGTTTTCTGTGATTGTCTGAGGTACTTTTCACTATGGAGGGAAAAATAAAATCAAAGCACTCCACTAATTTTGCTTATTTTTTGAAATCCCTCTGTGAAATGAACTCTATCAATCTCTTTCAAGCAATAGAAAGTTGATGTAGAGTCTGAAGTCAAAGGTATCCAGTGGTTTCAAGTACTCAGTCTAAAGTTGTTTGGGCTTTTTTGCCTTTTTTCCCCCCTTTCACAGAATGTTAGGGGTTGGAAGGGACTTCTGGAGATCATCCAGTCCAATGCCACTGTCAGAGCAGATTCACCAAGAGCAAATTTCCCAGATTACTTGGCGTTATATAATAGTCTGCATGTCCAAGACAGTTCACACTGACTTCAGACAGTCACATGCACAGGAAACCCTACAAATCAAACATCCAGTTCCTAAAGCCTGACACCCATTAATGTGGGAACAAACAACTACCAGCTGCTTCTTATCAGCTAGGGTTTAGACAGCATGCCATAACATCCCATAGGAAGCCTGTGGCAGAGGCAGGGACAGAATTCGCTTCTGAGGCTACAGTTAACCCTGCAAATCATGCTCATTCTAGAAGTGTCTTCTCCTTCAGCCTCCATGATTACTATAATTGATGTTCTTTATTTCAAGGAAACATGCTGAAGACAAATTAAAGTAACTTTACAACGCTCTGTTCCATTCCCCTCCCCCCAAAAAAAGCCACCAGAAGAAAAAAAAAAACAATACAGGTTATGTCCACTGGTTTGGTTAATAAAAGTAAACCTCTCAATAACAAAAATCAGCTCTGCCACACCCTCAGGAGACTGACAGGCTCTATGTTATTCACATAACACATATTGTCCAGTACAATCTGCCCCTCCTAATAAAATTGGATTGCATTCAAAAGTAAAGCCCCTCAGCTCCAAAGGAAATTGGATTTATCATTTCTGTGTCATAAAAAAACTCGCAATACAAACCAAAACCAAACAACAAAAAAAATCCTGTTGACATTTCCATGATTTCACTCCTTAGTCAAAGGAAGAAATGTTTCAGTGACAACTAACAACGTTTTCCAATTTTATCATTCAGAACAACTGCAACCTTTCTCTGTCCAAATTGTGATAGGACACAAGAGGATGAAAAACTATTCCAACTGTACAGCTGAACCCTTCAGACTCCTACCCCCCTGCAATCACACTGCATTCAGGAAGTTCCTGTTGTGCATGCCCCTAATGTGAGAAACACAAACTCTCCCTCTCTTCTAGCAAATCATATTTACACAGTGTCTGGAAAAAATTGTAATGTGATAGCTGTGATGGACTGAGCAATAGAAAAATTTCTCATTATATTTATGAAAAACTCTCCAAACCCAGAATTTTGTGTTTTGCTAAACAACTTTTCCCCAACACCACTTTTCTGTTAATCTTGTTACTTGCAATAACAAACTTTTTGAAATGCATCTTTTCCCTCAGTATGTGATGAAACACCTTCTAATGAACTGGCTTTCTGGTGGTCTTTTTTTGGTATGCTTGGTGTTTGTGGTTTTTGTTTTGTTTGGTTTTTTTTGTTTGGGGGGTTTATGTTTTTAGTTTGTTTTTGTTTTGTTAAGTTTTTTGAAATTCACATTGCTTTCTGTTATCAGGCTGCAAACTCAAGTAGCTTCAAATGAAGCAAGCAAGCAAGCAACTTCTCTACTAACTACTCTCTGAGCCTTGGGAGTTTACAGAGCCAGGGAACTAAAGCACACTACAACCTTAAAAGGTTTCAAAAAATATTCAGGTTTTTCTTGCACCTTTGAGGGGTACATTCTTTCATGCATCTGAAAAAAACAAAGTAAGATTTCAGAGCTGCTCTAGATAAAAAGAGTGAGTGTGCCAGTGCTACCCTGGAAAACTAGGTTAAGTGAAATACGTAAGTCCAAATAGCCAATTCCTGTGCTAGGGCATATGGATGTGCATATTTACCTTTTCTATCACTGATATAATTTCTTTCTGCAGAATTTCTCAGGAACCACTGGCAATGCATGTTAGAGATTTTCTCCTGCCCCCCCTTTCAGCTCACAACAGGTACAGAGTTCCCTGTCATCACAGCTTGATCTAACATGACATAAAACTCTACTCACCAATATGTAATTTGCTTAAATCTCTTCCCTGTCTCCAGCCAAATTTTCACTTAACACTAGGAATTGCCAACTACTGATTTGGGGATAGACAGCGTGGCTGCAGGTTGCTAAAAGCATTGTGTTTTATGCATTTAAAAACTGGAAACCAAAACAGCACAAGAACAGTGAAGTTCCCATTCACTCAGTACTCCCCATTACCCAAAACTTATGCTGCTGTCACCAGGCTTTGTTTCCATCATTTCTTACCTTTGTGGTTAAAAATCCCTTCCATCTCCATACTACTGCGAGAGTGAGCGATGCAGAGGGACCCACAGGGAACCAGACCTTCTGCAGCTGGGGACCGATCTGTGGTTCGAACCAGACACCAGTCGGGCTTGTCATGAGGCCTTTCCAGAACCTCCACTGTCTGCCCCCGGCGGATTGTCAGCTCATTACTGTTGCAGGCAGTGAAGTCGTGGATTACCACTGTCAGCTCACACCCACCAGACAACTGTAGAGGGAAAACCAAGAAGCAGCCAGATGAATGTTCGTTATCAAACCATCCGTCACTCACCATTACTTATCTAAGACTCCTGGAAGGATTCATACTTTGGATGAGGTGGAAAGCTTCTGGGACTTTTCACATCAAGAAGAGATCACCTCAAAATCAGGCAGTTCTGGCGTTTTAGAGCAGATGTCTAACTCTGCTTGTCTCTACCTATGTTCAAAGCACACTGGTTCTGACAGTGCTGGGCGGAGGATTTATGCAGCTTTTCTTGCTAGACTGCTCCTTATGCTAAAAGCTGAAGTAGCAGTTGCTTCAGAATATTTTATGGGTCATAATAGGCAACAAAAAGCAAGATACTACTAAACACATATAACAAAGAGGGACATTTTTCAAATGATCTTACTGTCTTATTCCTACCTCACTCACAGTTCACATGCACAGGTCACAGAATCAGCCAGCACACACCATAGGTTGTTATAAAAAGTTCTTCCCATAAGATTCCTGAATACTGAACTGTTTGAGAGAAACTCCACGTGGGCTTACAACTTCCATGTTTTGATGATCCCCCAAATAAAACCTCACAAACTTGAACTGAAAGCACGCAACCTCAGGGTTTCCCTCCCCCCTCTGTGAAACACTTCATTAGAATTACTTTGCCTAAACTTGAGTTTCCTCTCTTTGATTGTTTCATCTGCTTTGATGTGAAATGAAAATTATTATCAGAACTCTGCAGAGTTCCCAAGATTGCTCAGCACTACGGCACCCACCCAACTCAGGTAAACTGCCCAGGAATTCCTTCTCCTTCCAGATGGCAATGGTGTTCCAGGCTACTTCAGCTTTTGATGTACAAATACTTGTATAGCTCAGGCTGCTTCAGTGCAACAATCATATCAGATCTCAATATGCAACTTCTGTGAATTCAGTCATTTTGGACTCCTTCAACTCAGTGGGGTAATCCCACAATGCTCTACACTGACAAAAGAGGACAAACACTCTGTGAGTTCCAACTGCAGTAAATAGAGAAATTTTTTACAGCAGCATACTGCATGGTTCCCTGCCACAATATTTTTGACTATTACATTTATGGTTTTACATGACTGCCAGCTACCTCCTATGAGCTTTAGGAAAAGGAGACAAGAGACTACATTAATTGTCTATTAGTGTTCATTACAGGCCTGGAACTGAAATACTATATAGAAACTTTTGTAGGATAACAATATTTGTTATCAAGCAAGAATTTTAGCAAAAACAGCAAAACCAGAAAAAAAAAACCCCAGTAAAACTCAAAGGCTAATTCCAACCTCAAGTCTCCAACAAACAACAGGACATAACTCCTAGCAGATGGTCTGCAATAACTCCAGAGCTTTCCCATGATACCTGCCTGATAATCTCGTTGGCCACCTTTGCTTGTGTGTGCATACAAAGAAGAAAGGTTTTTTTGGGGAATGCAGAGGCCAGGAATGGTCGAAAACTCTCATACCTCTATAGTGTTTAAGGAAGATAAATCAGGTTGCACCCACTTAGACCCAGCCTAAAAATCAATCACATTGCTTCTATTGTATCTTTCCAGAAAGACCCAATACCCAAATTTCTCTGTGTGTACATTTTCTAAACAATACACCTCCTCCCTCGTTAAAAAGACTCCTGTTCCCTTACACTCTTTCTTCCCATTATATTAGTTTTTATTCCATACAAAACTATGCCAAAGGGGAAAACGTAAAGAGCTTTCCCTTGTTTTCTGGTACTGATTTATGTTACAGCCTTCTTTAGACAAACTTGGAAACAATTGAAACCATCTGTATGCCTTATGGGGACTAACAAAAAAGTGGAAGTCTGACTTCACAAGGTGTCCAATGAAGACCAGTTTTTTCTCAGGAGAGTCCACATTTCAGCCAGTGCAAGCACCAAGATAGTAACAAGTTGACACTTCCCAGAAACTGCATCTAGCCTTTGTATTGTCTTCCAAATACCTACAGGAGAATGGCTTTGGAGCTATCCTGGCCTTCCTGACCATTTACTTCCTACAAATAGAGATTAAAATATACTTTGTGACCAGTGCAAAAGCCACATGTGTTTGCTTTAACAAAGATGTTCTTCTCCTTCTGCTAACTACCAAAAAAAAAAAAAGTAAAAGAAAAGGTAGTATTTCAGATAGTATTAAGCTAAAGGAGAAAGTAAAGAAGGGATGTCACTGGTTATGTCAGAAACTATAATAATGTAAAAAAAGAATCCTAATCTTTCAGACTGTATGGGAATCTGATATCCTAGCTGATCAGTATTCTGCTGAAGTTCAGTATTCAGTCACACTTCAGTACAGTCTGTAAGACACTTCCTGCAAGCAATTGTTAGTTCCACATCATCCTTAAACATGCACTAACACTGTTAGGTACAACTCAGTGCAGGACTTCTCCCCTACTGCTTAACACACCAAAACCAATGATGCTCTCTACCCAACACACATCTACATCATTACATGAAAAACCATTCACCTTCTCTGGGATAACAATCTGTCTTTCTCCCTGCAAGTGTAATGGTTAGGAAATGCTATTTTCCTCTGTGTTTCATTGTTCATTTTCTCTCCATGACACACTTTCTGAAAGCAGTTTCATCTTTTGCACTGATTAAATGCAGTTGGACATCAAGGAGTATCTGTGACTAAGCCCACTGCTCAACAGCTGTTGTTGGACAGCTTTGCCAGGCTCTCTAGGCTAGCTGAAGGGAAGAGCAAGAGGCACAGTAGAACTGGGAGACTGATGTGCACTGAAGAGAAAAGAGTTACAAACCATCTAAATAGAAATCTAGGCTGAACAAGGGCTTTATACACTTTATCCATAATTCTCAAGAAACCCTTTATGTAAACTGAATTAATCATGCATGATAAAAATAAATGAGGCTATGTCTGAAACATGGAAACTGGAGAGAGAGAAAGAAGATGAGAAACAAAATCCAGACAGAAATAGAATCACAGATTAAAAAAGGTGAAAGATTTAGTTATACAGCTTATCATGGGACATAGTCTCCTGCTGTTGCTCAAATTAATGTTAACCGTCTATGTTCATCTCTCTGGGGCCTTTTAACCATTGTCACTTGTAGAGAGAAAAAAATCCAAACCATAATACACACTCACTGGCTGAACACATTCTTAGTGTAGGCTTGCTGAAGTCAGAAAAACTACACCAACAGTTCATCTGTCATCAGTATTTGGGAAGATGTCCATGGAAGAGTTTTGTCACATACAACAGCCTTTACATCAGGCCACGCAACCTCCTCTCAGGACTGCAAATTAAATTAGTGCCCCATGGAAATTTTATATTAAGGAGAAAGGAAAGAGTGGCTAATGAGATTTCTCAATTATTTCAAGCATGAAAATCTTATAATCCCCTCCTTAAAATAGAAACAAACACACTGTGGAAGAAAAGAAATGGGAGACTCAAATAAAGAGTACTTTGCTTTGACCAGGTACCTGCCCAGACTTGGTTTCTGACTCTGAAAAGAAATATATACTCAGAGCCATGCCTTATTTTTTTTTTTTTTAACTAACATTTCTTTTTCTACTGATGGGAATCTTTTCTCTTGTGCAGTCTCAGCTGGCAGAACTAAATACTTGGTTGTCTCCTGCTGCTTCAGTCCTTTTTCTGTTTTCCAAAGTACAACATAAAGCTTAAAGAAGCATGAGAATGGAATACAACTTCACATAGACAGCAGTACAAAGTGTTACCAGCTGGGCACAAAAGGCAATTTTGTAAAAATAAAATATTGCTCCACTGACCACCCACAGCAACTAGCACAATTCCTACTCTTTAGGGTAACCCTTTATAACAGCTCTTCTTCTAAAAGCCTCTCATTTTCTCAGCTATCAAAACAGTGTTTGGATTACTTCATATTTCTACCAGCTCACTTAATGCAAGCATGAAAAGACCTATCAGACCTATGCATTGGAGTAACTTCAAAAGACAACACTGAAATGAAATCAAGCTCTGAGGCTAGGAAGTGTTGAAAGGTAGAATGAATAGGACAAGTGTCATCTCTTATTTGTCAGTCACCTAAAACGCTGACTACACAGCTACAGAAGGTGAATGGAAAGAATTCTGTGAAAGGGGAAAGGCAAAATATTTACTTAGAAAGATAAAATAAAAGCACTCCTTCAGAAAAACTGAGATTCTTTGATAAGTGGAAATCTCCCTCAAGAAGTTTTTTATTTCACTCTGGACTTTGTTATACCTTCCAGTATTTCAGGATGGGTCAGAGTTATAGATGTATTTGGCATGTCTTGCAACATGAAGATATGCTCCATGACATTAAAAACAGGCTGGAAAGGGATCTTAAAGTGACCTAGTTAACTTCTTTCTTTTCCTCTAGACCATCAACTACATCTATTTGAATAATGATTAACATTTATCCAAACTATTCTCAAAGACCTCCAGTTATGGAGATTCCCCAGCCTTCTCAATTACTCTGCTGTAGGGTTTCACAACTTCACATTAATAAAATTAAAATGAAATAAACTAAACAAAAAATTGCCATCTTTTCTTAAAGATAAGCCCTTTGATCTCATTCCATTCACTGAAAATATGCATAAGACTGTTCTGTAACTCTGTAGTAGCTTTAAACAGACCTGAAGACCCAAGTTCTTCCTCCTGTCTTTTGTATTTAGACTAGTAGGTCTAAAGACTCTATCTTGCCTTGTAAGTTATGTTTGTTAGACATCAAATCAGTCTTTTGTTTGTTTTTTTTCCTTCTTCTTTCTCCTGGAACTCTTTCGATGGACCACTAATTTGCTGAAATTCTGTACTCAAAACTGGATGTGGTATCTAACAGAGGCCTTATGAATAATGAGTAAAGAATGAGGACTTTGTATCTGGCAGCTCAGCATCCTATTTCCACAAGCCTATATAAGGTTGCTTTTTGCCCTGAAATTTCATCACACTGCTAAAATAATAACAGCTTGTGAGCCTCTACAGCTTCTAGATCATCCTCTCAAAAACTGTCCAATACTCCCACAGTTTTCATTAGTAGCTAGCCATTTCCACCTATTCACATTAGTTCAAACGGGTTCCTATTAAACTGCCTGCTATTTTGTAAATTAATTTCTTCCATTTGCCAAGACAATTCTGAATTCTAATTCCACCTTCCAATACAGCCTTCAGATGACCTGAAGCTGGGAAGGATGTCAGTTTCATAAACATATGGTCTATTGCATCATCCCAGTCACTGACAAAGTAACATGCAAGACTGGAGCCAACAACCAGAAGTTAAAATTCTAGCCTCAAAAGGCAGGGTGGAGAAGAAAAAGCTAATCATTAAGTTATTCTCTGTTGTTAAGGCATCACCAATTATGTCAGAAAACAGGATGCAAGGAAAGAAGCTCATCTTGAGAACTCAACTACTTACTACTAAGGCTAAGGATTTTTAGCTCTTTTAAAGTCTGTCTCTGAGGAGGTGAGAAAGTGTGTTGAATTTCAGACAAAGGACTTAATTCTTGATATTTTTCCCTGTAGCTCAGCACTTCTAA
This sequence comes from Galbula dea, assembly GCA_013399015.1. NCBI lineage: Eukaryota > Metazoa > Chordata > Aves > Piciformes > Galbulidae > Galbula > Galbula dea. Next base: position 674,622 of record VWZX01009446.1, read on the forward strand.
CCAAAACACTTATTTTAAAAGAACCAACTGTCTGAATATATAACTGGAGAAAATAAACGAATGGGTTTAGCTGGTGTTGGTTAGTACGACATGGTTGGCATTTGTTGTCTTCTCTTAGGTACTTGTTACCTTCTCTTAATCGCAATAATGGATACACAGGAATAGAGAAACAGCAAAATTCAGCAACAGTCTAAGTAATACAGTGCTAAACGTTTTTACCACTTAATTAACACTAGTTAACATTACTTGATATTGTTAATGTTTCTCAACATGGAATCCCAGCACAGTTTGGAACATGCTCTAAATTCAACCGAAGAGTTCCACTGCTGCATCTGCCTAACCACACCAGCAACACCTAAAAGACATAATACTGTTTTACTCCATCTCTATAAGACATCACACACACTTCAAGTTTCTAGGCTGACAAAATAGTTTAAAATCCAACTGGACTGCAGCTAGTGAATTTTCAACGTACAAAGTGAGAGATTCAGACACAGCAAGCGTTCAGATATCCTACAGATTTCACTGGCCTTCTGCCTGTTGCTGTTCCTTAATCTCTATTTTGTACCGTTAAAAAGATAAAAAATTCTCTTCTTAATTGTATTTAACAAACTGGACCATAATAGAAACACTGAACAAAGATACTCTCTTAATTCACACACTTAAAAAGCGCACAAACAGTAAATTCCTTCCTCGGACACACAATAGATAGCCCAAGTAACTTCCAGGGAGTATCTCAGTTTTCAGATGGTTTTTCTTGCCAAATCAAAACCTAATGAAAAACGTATACACTAACGTGAGAACTAAAAAAACCTTTAAAACCAACACTACACTCACTAACCAAACTTAAAACTTAAGTCATCAGGAAAATATTTAAAAGCATCCTCCATTCCTTCTTCCATGCATTCCTCCTCCTTTTAACCTGGTGAACAGGTTGTTGGTAAGACTCCTCTTCATGTCAGAACCCTGAGAGCATTTCACCTGGCCAACTTTCTTAGCAATTCTCACATGATGCATAAAATACTACCACGAGGGGCAACAGGAAACAATTCATGCTATTCCCCAGTAAACAGTTCCTCACAAACAACTGGATATGTGCAATGGTTGTGCGTGGCACAGATGGATTGCATCCCCTCCTTTTGAATTGCAGCACAATCCAGACAAGCTGTGTTCACGCAGCTCAACATCTCAGCCAACAACCAGAGAAATCAGAAGAGCATGTCTTGCTTTTGGGTGTGATAGATTACCTAAACTTTTAAGAATGCATAAAAAGTAAACTAAACCTTTTGCCAGTACACACAACACAATTTTTGTAAATCACTAAATAGCTAAGTAAGAATGCAAAGAAAAAAACAGCAAAACAAGAGTCATCAAAAGACTTTTTTTTTTTTCTCTCTAACCAACCACTTTTCTCACAGATAACCTAAAAAGAAACCACCGCCAAAACTACAGACCAAATGCAGATATCAGAACAATTTTACCAATGAGGTAAGAAATCCCTAATCATATTTTTTCAAGTAGTTTGCTTCTGTTTTTATTCAGTCTTCTGTTTGACCAACTTTTATTACTCATCTCTACTTTCCTTCAAGGTCCTAAACACTTCTTACATGTCAGAAATCTTTCAATTCCAAAGTAACACACATTTTGTAGGAATTCTTACCCCTTTTGATGCCTTTCTTTCACCCATGAGAAACTCCTCATGGGATAACCAAGCAGAATATATAGGTAGAGATCGATGAAAGGAAACACCAGTCCAATTATTATCTGATAGCATTGTGGGTTACTCCTTTTCAATATGGCAATTTCCATCAGCTCTCATGCAGAAATTGAACACTTAGTCTCTAACCTATGAAGACTGGGTAGTGTTTTTCCTTCACAAAAGTAACTACACGGCAACCTCAAGCTAACACAAAAACCAGATGGTGTCCTAATGGAAAGGCTGAGACTGACATCAAGAAAAATTCTACACATGAGTACCAAATTTTATTGAAAATGACTTTGTTTTTAAACTGGGTCAATTTTTTGAACAAACTGCAGAAGAGAGGGAACCAAAATAGTTTCAGTTTGGAACAAACAATTTCTTCGTGAACTATTAGACTTAAACAATCACCCCTGCTCCCCTATGGTACCAAGATTTTTTTTTTATGGAAATGGTTACTTTTAAGAGATTGAATATTTCCATACCTCCTCTCCAAAGATACTAAGCACTAATCTTGGCTGGTAACTCACGCTAAGGGATGAATCATTTGGTCTCAGAACAGAGCAACACCTGGGAAACTTACCTTATCGCTGTCTAGCGTGTTCTGCGAAGTTCGTGAGGCAATTGAAATAGTATCAGGTTGGCTGCTACCATCTCCCTGACTGTCCAGGTCCTCGCCGTCTCTGCAAATAATTAAGTTTTCATTACAGTATTAGCACTGTGTTTGTAATGTGTTAGTTCCCTACTTGCGACTCTAAAGAAGTGACACCTAGACAGCATGGTAAAGGACACTAGCCAGGCAAATTGATGCAAAAAAAAAAAAATCAAACATTCACTTTGTTCTACACTTTAAAAGGACAGATTTTTTGCTACATCATGTAGTTGTAAGGCAACAAGCAATCAGCCATAACTGTGGCAAGAAACTTGCATGACCACTTAGCCAACGCTAGCAAGCAGAACTCTCAGTCAAACATTTTAAGCTCTACAGAATTAAATCAGGGACCTCAATAACATGTGGAGTTGTAAAAATCTACAATGTACAGCTATCCTGCACTGCAGTTCCAAATCCCTGGCGGAATGTATACAAGTCAGGGACTGTTCAGAGCAGAAAACTCAACACGTTCACCATTGCAGGACTGGAGATTAATTATAAGGCAAAGATGGCCAAAATGACTGCTGTGTTTATCCAATTCACTGAAAGTCATTAGAAATTCAACACTGCAGAGGAAAGAGTGCTGTTGTTTACTGATTATTATAAACACTGCTTACCTTCTTCCTTTCTGTTTTGTTGTTGGTGCAGTTTTGGGGATGTGGATCGGCTCTTTCAATGCTCCTTTCAGGTGAATGGTCCTTTCTTGAATCACTTCCCGGATGTGTTTGATCCAGTCCTGTTTATTCTCTATACTGGATGCCTTTGGGATGTAAAAAACAGAACCGCTGCAATGGACTAATATAGCTGAGAAGATCTACACATACAATGAGCAAGTAAACACAGAGGGAGGCATAAAGAATGACTTTGTGAATAACTTCAGAAAACTTACACTGAGAAAAGGGAATTCAAGCTAGTTGTCTTCATTTTGAATTCCCAACACTACTTTACACTTCTAAGCATATTAATATTGTTAATTTAAAAAAAAAATTTAGATTCAGATTCCTCTTTCATAACTTGAAAGCTAAAGCCCTCTATGCATCTCATGTGAGACAGGAAGGATTGACTTACTTAAAGAATTCCAGTTAAAAACACCCTAAACATTGGTATTTTAAACTCAAGCTACGTTTAGGTCAATTCTAATTTTATATAACTTTCTGCTAACATAGAAAGAAAAATAACTTGTACTGCAACACATATACCTCTACAACACATTTTATGTATTAATCTCCCCACTTTTGAAACTTGTCTGGAAGCAGAAATTCAATTTAGAGATTGTGTTTTAATAATTATCTGCAACATATCATGTATATTTTAGAGACGCTATGGAAAAGACTTAAAATGCAGCTGCACGACCTATAATCTGATTGTTTAATTAAATTTAAGCCTACACCAAAATGCTATTAAATATAAACATTATTACAGATCTAAAGAATTACTAGATATAACTTCCCACATCTCTTAATTGCTGTCTTCTGAATTCCTTTAACAATTCCCTTCCAATACAGTATGACTATGTAATACACTATAAATATTTAATAACCAGGGATTCTAAAGGGATGGAGAAAGTTGCAGGAACAGATGAACAGTTAGGAAAGATCTTTGTTTTCTTTTACAAACAAAAACATTTAGGGAAACAAGTCAAAGTTTTGTTAAATCTTTTATTTATGTTTTGATGGAATTTACGTATCATACTGGTGAGCTAAGGAAGTGCTGGTTTACAACCTTTAAATCCAAACAAGTAAAACATATAAAAATAACAAAACTGTTAAAAAGTTGCATATACTATATAGGTTATCTAAATATCCTATGCTCTAAGTGAAGAAGAGAACATGAACATCTTGAAGTGATCTTTTGTAGAGAGCCCTTAAACAAAACTCCTTATACTGCTTTATGCTGGGAGGATCACTTCAGGCTGCAAGGCACTGTCTGTGAAATTACGGGACTATTAAGACTGAACAAATTATAATTTTCAGTGACTCACTGACTGCTGTCGGAAAACTAATGTGAGCCCTTCTTAGCCCATAACTCACTAGGAAAATAAATTTTAGTGGCAAAAATGTAAACTTGGGTGGCCATTTTTAAGTGGCATTATTGAGTAATCACCAAAAATATATGTGAAAACAAAGAAGTTTAACGGTAGGTGTATTAACCTGTATATGGGAAGATTAACTTTTTTCTTCAGCTCAACACAGCTAAACAATACAAAAGAAAAGGTTCAAAGCTGACATAGTCCTCAAAATATACCAAATCACCTGTTAAATGCTTGTGGCATTACAAAAAAATTCTCCAAGTTGAAATGTAGGTCCCAGGTGCCATACCAGGGTCACAGGAAAAATGAATTTAGCTAATCTTCTAGCCAGGCAAAGAACTCTACTGACACCTAGAATTTATAGGCACTGCATGCACTCTCACTGAAAAGCAAGTATCAGCAGAAAGACAAAATCTTTTGAAGTGTTTCCATTTCAGACCCCTGAGCCCCCACATGATGTTAGGATACTGGAGGAGTTTTCTTTAGTTGAGGAGGACTGGGTTAGGGAACAGCTAAGCCATCTGGACATCATAAATCCATGGGTCCTGATGGGATGCACCCACGGGTGCTGAGGGAGCTGGTGGAAGTCATTGCCAGGCCCCTCTCCATCATCTTTAATTCAAGTCCTGGGGAACAGGAGAGGTGCCTGGGGACTGGAGGAAGGCAAATGGCACTCCAGTCTTCAAAAAGGGCAAGGAGGAGGAGCCTGGTAACTATAGGCCGGTCAGCCTCACCTCCATCCCTGGAAAGGTGATTGAGCACTTTATCCTTGACTCTGTCTCTAGGCATATCAAAGAAAACAGGGTCATTGGGAGCAGTCAGCATGGGTTTACCAAGAGGAAGTCATGTTTGACCAACCTGATAGCCTTTTATGAAGACATAACCAAGTGGATAGATGATGGTAGAGCAGTGGATGTGGTTTATCTTGATTTCAGTAAAGCATTTGACACTGTCTCCCACAGCATCCTTGCAGCTAAACTGAGGAAGTGTGGTCTGGCTGATTGGGTAGTGAGGTGGATTGTGAACTGGTTGAAGGACAGAAGTCAGAGAGTTGTGGTCAATGGGATGGAGTCTAGTTGGAGGCCTGTGTCTAGTGGAGTCCCTCAGGGGTCAGTACTGAGACCAGTACTTTTCAATCTATTCATTAACGACCTGGATGAGGGAACAGAGTGTGCTCTCAGCAAGTTTGCTGATGACACTAAACTGGGTGGAGTGGCTGACACACTGGAGGGTTGTGCTGCCATTCAGCGAGACTTAGACAGGCTGGAGAGTTGGACAGAGAAGAATTTAATGAGATTCAATAAGGCCAAGTGTCGAGTCTTGCACCTGGGAAAGACCAAGCCCATGTATGAGTATAGGTTGGGGGCTGAGCTGTTGGAGAGCAGTGAAGGGGAAAGGGATCTGGGGGTCCTGGTGGATGGAAGGATGACCATGAGCCAGCAGTGTGCTCTTGTGTCCAGGAGGGCTAATGGGATTCTGGGGTGTATTAAAAGGGGTGTGGCTAGTAGGTCAAGAGAGGTGCTTTTTCCACTTTACCCTCGTGAGGCCGCATCTGGAATCATGTGTCCGGTTCAGAGCCCCTCAGTTTAAGAAGGATAGGGAATTGCTGGAGAGAGTCCAGCGCAGAGCCACCAAGATGATGAAGGGGCTGGAACATCTTCCTTATGAGGAAAGGCTGAGGGAGCTGGGTCTCTTTAGCTTGGAGAAGAGGAGGCTAAGGGGTGACCTCACCTATGCTTTTAAATATGTGGAATGTGGGTGTCAGGGGGATGGGGTCAGGCTCTTCTCAGTGAAGCCCAGTGACAAGAGTGACAAGACAAGGGGCAATGGTTGTAAGCGAAACATAGGAGATTCCGTGCCAGTAAAAGGAAAAATTTTTTCCCAGTTCAGGTGCCAGAGCACTGGCACAGACTGCCCAGAGAGGTTGTGGAGTCTCCTCCTATGGAGATATTCAAAACCCATCTGGACGTGCTTCTGTGTGACCTGGTCTAGGGAATCCTGCTGTGGCAGGGGGGTTGGACTAGATGATCTTTCAAGGTCCCTTCCAACTCCTAATATTCTGTGATTCTGTGATACAGGCCATGAAAAACAGCATCATCAATACACAGCAATGACCTGAGCATGAAATTAACACTGATGCCATGACTTGTCTGCGGCATATCACTTGCTCTGTCAGCTATTGGCTGAGTCTCCAAGCTAGAGAAGTCCACGGGACCAAACCTCTTCCTAATCTGATTAGTGAAAGCATATTTGTTTAATTCTCCAGTAGACCACACAGATTCCTATCTGCTGTCAAGCTATGGGTTAGATATATTCCACATTCTTTACACAAAGGAAAATTATCTCTCAGTAGCTCACCCTCTTAAAGCAGGAAAAGGCATCACTTGTTGCCTTCCCAACAAGTATGAGTAACAACTATAGGACTTAGTCTAGACTCTACAGGCACATCTGCTAAAATTACCTTGAGAACAATTTTGTTGTCTGAAGTTGGTGTTCTTCCAACCCACAGAGCAAACTTGCAGGGATCTCCTTCTACATGTTCAGTGACACCCAGTTCAGAAGTCTGGAATTAAGAAGAATTTGTTAGGATGATACAGCATGTTTATCACAGAAGCCACAAGGGGATGCTAATATTCTAACTAATTGAGCTCTGCTATTCAAGGAGATTTTTAGAGACCTAAGCTCACTCATATGCTAGAGAGAATCCTCTATTGTGGTGATAATGGTGGGGTTTCTTTAGAAAAGGAAGAACTGTAAGCTAAATATTTTTTTTTGTAAAGCCAGAATAATAGCATATATAATCTGAATACAGAAATTGCTCCTTTCACATTTTTTACTTGACTTGAATCTTCTAACTCTAAAAAAAACATGCTTGGTAAAAAAGCAAGTGTTAGCTTCTCTCCTTTTTGATTTCCCTCAGGGAATACTCATAACTTCTTCTAAAACTCTATTTTCTGCAATAGGAGGCTTTCCTAGTGTGTTTCCTTCCTTCTGAAATGGATGGAATGTAGTTGGAGAATTCTGGGGGACAACTACATCAGTCTTTGGGAATGTTCTAAAGTCAGATCTCAATAGCTAAATATCATCCAAAATGTTTTTACTTTCCAAGTGGAACAACGTCTCAATCACTGAATCTGGCTTTCAGTCAAACAATGCATACAGGCTCTGCTCCAAAAAAATTTACAAACTAAGAAATATAACTCAAACTACAAGCACCCTCACTCCAAAAGACAGCTGCTATGCACTTTTACATTATCAGAAGCTGTATTTTTCCCTTCATTTGTATCATCACTAGCATATCTACAGTTCACTACAAGGGATGATGGATACACAGTACCTGAGTAAAGATCATTTTTTAACTTGTCTCACTTGGATGTCAACTTATTTTATTTGGTTTTGTTGTGTCTTTTTGCCTTTTTCTTTTTTTTTTCCCTCCTTAAAAATACCCAATCCGAGACATCCACCCTTTCAGCTCTGTATTCTGTTTTTGGTGAAATGGACTCTTCTTCACTGAAATATTTAAAAGCCTGTGATGCACTTTAAACTTGACTCACCAACAACTCCCATGTGCACTAAAAAGTAAAATACTTAGCCCAATGTTAGATTACATAATTCAGAGAACATCCACCCTACCACACTGCCCAATATAAAGCCTGAATGGGCTAGACAGTACAATTTCTAACATTGTGTATTTTTTAAAGCCTAGCAAATTTAGAAGTCTTCACACACTTGTGAAGATTATTCATTTGACAAGGGAGGAACAATGCAGTAGAGGTCTGTACAGTAATGAGTGGCAAAACAGACAGACATTGCTCACTGTCCCTTCCAATACTGGTAGGCATCAAGTTGAAGTAGTGGGAGTGAATCAGGTTCAAAATGCAACACAGGGAGGGCAGCCTGTGCCCAATATACAGCTGAGTAACACAACTCTTTTCTAAGGACACTAGATGCTGCAAGTCTGCATAAGGTCTACAGACAATCTTGAGGAAGAGAAATCTGTTGCAGGTTATTGAATGCATAAAAAACACATTGAGGTGAATGAGAGCACTGGAACAGGCTGTCCAGAGAGCATGTGGAGTGTCCTTCTCTGAAAATAATAATAAAAAAAAATGCCTGGACACAACCCAGTGCTGTAGGGAACCTTGCTAAAGCAGGGAGCCTGGACTAGATGAACTCTTGTGGTCCCTTCCAACCTTAACCATTCTGTGATTCTGTGAGGAAGCCCTTCAACTGCCAGTTTCTCGTGACTGGGAGAGTATTCTGGCAAAGTAACACCTGCCTGACTTGCCCCATTGCCTGCCTTAGGCATTTGCTTTTAGACTATCTCTTGCCAAAGGAGTTCATTAACACACTCTTCCACTAATACAAGACACACCATTGGGTATCCTGTGCTGGGGGAACCATGATGTGACCATCATGCCCAAAGTAAAGAGAAGGACTTCACTTTGGTAAAACCACCTTCTAGAGGTAGGAGACAGAATAATGTGCAAACCCCAGAAATATGTTGCTCAAATCAACATGCATGCTTTCAACTTCTGTATGAATGCTTTTACTAGAGATCAAACTATAATTATTGCTATGATAGAAAGCTGCACTACAAGATACTTTGCCAAATAAAATATGAACACAAAAAGAATGCCTTAAAATGAGGCACAAAGAGAGTCTCTAAGATTTCCAGCAATGCCTCTAGGACCCAAGGCTATTACTAAATCCCTGCCAGAGGAACTGACATGAGAAGCTTACAGGACCAATTTTTCAGCTGTGTCTCCCCTCTCATGTAATGCCTTGGCAGCTGACATTACCCCCAGTACACCAGAAATTTTTGTATTTCAAGTTCTTGAGAGCACCAAAGAAAGGTGTGCTCAGCAAAACACCTGCAGCTCTGTTACCTGCTAGCTACCTTTTATCAGGAAGGAGAGCAAGTGCTGGAATATGCAAAGTAAGATATGGAAAAAAAGATTTTTATTTTTGAACCAACCTTGCTTTACCAGTTTGGACACAGAGGTTGGAATGGAGAAAGAATGAAGGAAAAGCAGCTGAAGCAGGGAGAAAAGGCTCAGTATTTATACCAGACTCACTCATACATCCCAATAGGATCCAATGAGGAATAATGTCTTTTAGAGTGTGATTCTGAGAGGTAATTTCAAGTACTTGTTCTAAACTGTCTGGTGGAAAAGTTATTCTTGCCTCTGAAAGAAGCAGTGCAAGCCATGGGAGATTGTCTTCCCACTTGGCCACCTTAATTTACTGAGTGTGAATACCACTCTCACCCAATGAGACAGGAAAGTAAGGGTATGAATTTCCAGGGTCATACATTCTACAGATGAGGAAAGCAAGACTGGATTTTTTTTTCCAATGGGAAGAGAAACAGTTCCATCTTTACATCCCTTCAGGAGACCATAAGAGGTATAATTTTATTTAGAAAACATTATTGTAAGACTACTAGTCTCAGTAAATGTTCTGGAATGAACTTTTCCATAACAAGGAGTTCTTGCCTTTCCAGATCAGTATGTGTAGGATATCCATGAAATTAATCCTTAACATGAGTATCACTACAATAGCAATAGTGAACAAGCAAGGTGAAGGAAGCTTGTCAACTCCTTCCATGCTATTGCTTTACACGAATAAGCCTTAAAGAACCAGCAATTAAGCACACAACTAAGACAAACTCAGTCAAGCCAGCCCAGTCTTGACTTTTCTTTGTCCTGACACACCAAGACTGACATGCAGCCTTCAGCAGTTGCTTTCAGCCTACCATTTCCTCTTAAAAGCATGACTAAGCAGCAAACTTGTAAGGTGTAGTCTGCACATTCCAAGGCTGTTCTTTCAGTGTGCTATCATAGTTGTTCTTCAGGCATATTTAAATAAGCAGAGCTTAATGACAGTCTAATCAAAACAGTTTTCTATATATGATCACTTGTTCTTCCATACTTACAAACAGTTTACTCTTGTAAATGTACTTGCTCCTTCCACTGGAGTCCTTTACTTCTTTACTGAAAACCAAGGACATCTCAAAAAGGAAAAGGTGCCTTTCCCTCCCCTTTCGAATTAGAGTTTTTGGGTCCCACACTTGGAAGGATTCTTGAAGAATGAGCTCTCCCTGAGATTCTATATTTTCATCAAAGCCTAAAAACCCAGGGAGAAGAAAAGGTTTACCATGAAAAGCTGTAGTGATACTACAAGGAAATTAAAAAGCACAGCTTCTGTTTATTAAGTGCTACATTTTTTTCCCTCCCAAATACAGCTCGCAAAACATAGGATTCCAAGAAAGCAATACTAAAGACAAAACCTGATTTCAACATTGCAATAAACTAAATGTAACTCTAGTTCAAATTTATGTATAAATTTAGAGATCCAACTGTTAAGAAGTTTATCAATTCTTCTGGCACTATTTCACCAACAAATGACAGATCTGTGTCAGCTTCTGGTAGCCTCTTCCAAGATGAAAAAGATTTCTCTTACAAGCTTTCCACCACTATAGAAAGTGAGCAACTTGCAAGGACATAGGGAGCAAATCAGGTTGTTCTGACATCAGCCAGCTTTCAAATGCTCCCTTTTCTGGTGGTACACCCTCCCTACCATCTATGCAATGAGCACACAAACACGTTCTAATAGGCGATGAAAAAAGATGGCAGCTTGGAGCAGTCACCATGTCATCAGCTTGCCATTGAGTCACTCCAGCACTGATCCACAGTAAAGAAATAGCAGCTGGATTACTTATCTTGAGAAAATGTAGAAATGAAGATTGAGAATATCAACAATTTGACTTTCATTGGTAGTGGTACAGTGTTCTCCCAGTTTAATACACAGCTTTAGATTTGCAGGATAGCAGAAATCAGTGTACAATACTATTTGGAGTGTTATTAAACTGCATTTTAAACGGATATTGCTTGCCAATATTCTCTGAAGAGAAGAGCACCATCCTTCTTGAGAAAACAACAGTTTTTACTGTTCTAAACAGGGCAACAGTATGGAGAGCATCAGAGGCAACTTGCATCAGGATGTTAATTCAAAACCCTCCAGAGACATAAAGAGGAAATGTGTTCACTCAGTCTATTTGTCTAACAAAATGACTCAACATTACATGCATGAGTTGTCATAAATTCAACTTATGTAAAAGATTAGGATATTCTCCAGAGTTGCATTCCCAGCGTTAAAAGATTATTCCCAAAGCTGGTCAGCATTTACACTAACACCATCTCCTGAAAAACACATTTGGAACTGATCCTGCAAACTGACCAACATCACTATTGTTTAAGCATTCAGGGAAGAGAAGTGATTTTGAGCACTCACACGATCAAGGATCACATGTCAAACCAAGAGGAGTTTGAGACTAACTTGCACAGTACTGGAACTTCTATGAAAAGCTCCCTTTTACTACTGGAAGGCAGGGAGGAGGAAAAGGAGTACTGACTAAAGGCACCTATGTCTTTATTCAGGAACTGCAAGGTAAGGCGGTTCTGCTTTTATCTCAGAAAAACTTAAATGTCAAAGAAAGACACTTATTGCTAAATGCATGATGGCACCATCATTCACAATAATGGGCCAATTACAAAACAAATTTTGGCAGAAAGCTGTTCTAAGCACATAGAAGCAATTACATCCAACCTCCACTGTCTGCCATGAACATGATTATCCTGTTCTGGATGCAGCTCAGGCTAAATTGGCTCATGCTGACATTTTGCTGCCAGAAGACACATTTCATTTCAACCAGAAGTCTGTAATGGAACAGGCAGCAAAAAGATGTAAAACAACAAACTTCTTGGAGACAATTATTTGATACATAAATCAGCAAAATCACCTCTGATATACTTATGTGCCTCACAGAAAGACGCCAACGATGCTGGTTGGAAAATGTAGCTGAAGCTATAACATCTGGCCATTCACCTACTACATTTTAGGCAAGTACTGGAAAATTGTTAGCCTACATATTTTTCAGATCTGCAGTGGCAGAGCTACAGATCTGCATGAAAGAACATTTCACAATAATCAACAGAAGTGCACCAATTATCTGTCACAATTCATTTTCCTAAATAAATTTGCATTTTATAGGGCTCCAAATAAAAAGTATATAAAATACAAACTCAGAGATAAGAAATAGTTCACATTCTCAGATCTTCTCAACATACAGTAATATAGAAAGTTATTCAAGTTAATCTACAACATATGACTGAATTGGAAAGCCAGTCTGGATCCTACCTTCCAGCATGCTGAGGTGCATGGCATCATTGGCTCGCTTTGGCACACTAAGCATCACCTCCAAGCCATCCTTAATCTCACCTTTACCTTCTTCACAGCACGTGAGCAGCTCCTGCGAAAGACAAGCATGAGTACTCCTTATCACGTATTTCCATGCTAATAGATAACCAAATAGTACTTCTAACAGGCAAAGAATCATTTTCAACTTCTTACTCTGCCAATGACACAACACAATACTTTCTATTTATCACTATCTATTCTTCAAGGAGCAGCCCAATATTTCAGTAAATCACCTCTAATTCAAACAAATAATCTGCTTAACAAGAAATCTTTAAAAGTTACATTAAGGACAACATTTTTTTTTTGACAAGCACATACACAGCTATCAGATGCAGTGCTACATCATGGCTCAGAACAATGCAGTTGCCGAGTCATGAAGATGGCTGAAAGCAGCATAGCACAAAAGGACAACCCAATCCCCACTCCCCAAAGACCCGTTCTGTACTACTGCTGATAAGAGGATTTACATTGTTTCATTTTAAATATTCCACAAATTACTCTATTCTGTGTTCACACAGTTAAAAGTATCCTACAGACAAAACTCTGGAATACAAACGAACATTACCTAATGCTAGAACTTAGAGAATAGAATATGCTGAAGCGTTGTAGCAGGATTTAGAGCCATGCAGCTCCCTGCCCATTCAACATCTCACAGACATTAACATAATGCCTGAGCTGATATTCAAATTTCCTCACATGCTTTGAGCAACTGAACAGTATCAAGATAAAACGTAGCTTACATAACGAAAAAGGCATATTATGTTCCTTCTATTATACAATAGCCTCATTTAATTAATTCCCTCTGGTTAAATTCTCTCTTCCTTTTTAAAGGAAAATCTAGGTGATTCCTGCTATTACCATCATTACACTATTTTTATTTAGCTGAGAATACCACTACCACAGCAAAACATGTCAGCACACTTAAATTTTGCATGACAACTCCATAGAAAACTGAGTGTGACTGAATATCCTCCAGGAGGTATCTTCAATGCCATTTGGACAAATAAGCAAAACTTCTACAACTGTAAAATGTTTCTGCCATCATTCAAGTTTTGGGCTCTCCAACCTTCTATGTTTTATGCCTCTCTTCTTATGGGGTGGGAAAAATGAAAAAGAAAATGCAGCAACCACAAAATAAATGTGTTTTAATATGCAGCAAAGCCATCTGGCTCTGCAAACGCTAGTGAAATCAACGTATTCCATCACTTCAGTAACATAGTGGCTAAGGCATATTTAGATATTAAAAAAAATAAATTGTTGGACTCAGTATTCTGAAACTCCTGAGACAGGACAGCCTACAGTATTTCTGTAAATTACAACTTAATCAAGTTGTACCTTTTTGCAACTGGAGAACAGACAGTATGTTTCAGTTAAAAATTACAGACTTGTTTCCATCCAGTTTGGCCTGAAATAGCCTGCTATGTTTTCTAGAAATGTTAAAAATAGTCATCCATGGCTGTTCTCAAGTAAAAAGGGGAGACACAGATCAGTGACAGTGCTGCTGTAGGCAGTTACGAGAAAACAAGCAACGCCACCTAAAAGAGACCCAGTGCAGCTGAGGAACACTGCTGTTCAGTCAACCAGACATCTGTCAACTGAGGCAAAGCTCTAACTGCAGGCTTCCAAAAGTTTTGTTTATTTTAAAAGCTACTATTTACTTGACATTTCCAGGCAACATTACAAGTAACAACTGTTTGTGCAACAGCTGTATAGAAGCTCAGTGTGTGTATATACACACACATATACATATATATTTATATATTTTATAGATATAGTTTTATATATAAAATATATAAAAATTATATATTTTACAGTACTTATACCATAAAAATAGCTAATGGCTTGCTGAACTTTGTTGCAGAAAACATTACAAAAATGTGCCTGTCTATATGGCCATTACTTTTCTACTCTGGAAATGCAAATTATATTTTCCAAGTAAACATCAGTAGAGAGGTTCTGGGCCAGGGAACTGCTGGAAAGATCCAGCACAGAGCCACAAAGATGATTAAGGGGCTGGAACATCTTCCTTCTGAGGAAAGGCTGAGGGAGCTGGGTCTCTTTAGCTTGGAGAAGAGGAGGCTAAGGGGTGACCTCACCTATGCTTTTAAATATGTGGAATGTGGGTGTCAGGGGGATGGGGTCAGGCTCTTCTCAGTGAAGCCCAGTGACAAGAGTGACAAGACAAGGGGCAATGGTTGTAAGCGAAACATAGGAGATTCCGTGCGAATAAAAGGAAAAATTTTTCCCCAGTTCAGGTGCCAGAGCACTGGCACAGACTGCCCAGAGAGGTTGTGGAGTCTCCTTCTCTGGAGGTATTCAAATCCGTCTGGATGCGCTTCTGTGTGACCTGGTCTAGCTAATCCTGCTGTGGCAGGGGGGTTGGACTAGATGATCTTTTGAGGTCCCTTCCAACTCCTAGCATTCTGTGATTCTGTGATCTTTTTTGATCTACAGGAATCTGGAGAAAAAGTTGCATATTTATGCTGCCTTTCATTTTCAGTGGTCTCCTAGAAAATACCCCAGCAATACCTGAGGCTGCCCAGGATGCTGTAAATCTCAAGAGTGCAGAGTAAAACAGTCCTCCCAATTTCAGCAAGGGCTTTGTCTTCTTATAAGCATCAGAATCACATGAAGAACTTTGAATGAATACTGACCTTTAAAAGAAGCTGGTATTTTGTTATCCTTTGGACTGGTTTGATAAGGTAAGAGGAGATAGAGTTGGCCAGTCCATGTCGTTGTTGTATCTCCTACATGAAAAAAGGAAACATTTGAGGGCAGTGAGCACCAACACTCAGATATAGACTGCTTTAAGGTCTATGCAATAATACACATTAACTCTAAATTCTACTTTAGCAAGGAGAAATCAAAAAAGACAGGATGACAAGATATTTGAACCACAGCAAATAGTTATGTTGTCCATCTGCCTGCTTGCTTTGTACAAACAAACGATTGTTACCTCCAAGGGTACCTGTGAAGCATTTAAAACCTAAATACAAATAGCAGCAATTAGGGATATCAAACACATGGCAGTGCCTTTCTAAAAATAAAAGAAAAAACAAAATCTAAATGTTTATTTGTTTTGTTACTTGCAAGAGACAAAATAAATTTCAGTGTTCTGGGGAACAGCCAGGACTATCACAGGAAGGCTGAGGTGGAGGTTTCTTAGCATGACCTGATCCTTTAACTGTTAACAGTCACAGGAAGCATCTTCCCCCACACGAGGGAGCACAAAGTAAGATATTCTAACCGAAGGAAAGCAGTTACCGAACACTTAAAAGAGAAAACGGTCACTTACAAACACAAAAAGAATGACCTCCACAGAGCTAAGAGAGGAAAACAGAATTAGGTGATAATTAGATGGGATAATTACAGATTTTTAAGTACTGATCTTGACTGAACTTCACAGCCACTGTTTGCCATTTATCACAGTACTGTATACAGTTTAACCATATGATTTCAAATAGCAAGTTATGCACTGCAGCTATGTGCTTCCTAACCATGATTACAGTATCAGAAATTCCCAAGACAGGAAACACATGACATTTTCACATGGTCCAGTGATGGCATCAATGCAAAGTCTTGAAGTTACCTTTGCACAGAATTAGGTCTTCACACTTTCAATCCACTTTAGGTGGATTAGGGGATGAAGAGCGTTGGATACACAGTGTAGCTTACCTGCTCTTCTTCAAACACTGAGAACTTAACGGCTTCACTTCACAATGTTCAGAATTCTCATCTCCTCAGTGATAGACTTTTGAAAATAACCCCAAGAACTTCAGTTTTGTTTTGTTTTGTTTTGTTTTTCTAATGTCCTTCCCTCTACTTCTACAAACAATTCTAACAAAAACTGTGGTGTTGCTACAGAGCTAATGGCCCAGCACAGTGCAGAAGGAAACAAAACGGGGTAGAGAGCACACTAATAAAATCATCTGTAAATATAGGTTCAACAAAAACTGATTCAGTGTGGGCAAAATTCCTCCATAAAACCTCTAATGCCTGCTACATTTTGGTCCTTTAAGTGGAATATTACATGTAGATCAAGTAACCTTGGGACTCAATAAGCAAGGTGATTTGTTTAGCAGCTCTAAACATCAGTCAACTGAATTACCATGACATACAATTAAAATTTAAAGGTGCTCCAAAAATTTAACAATGCTTTCCATCTTTATTACATACAATGCAAACTAGAGATATCAAAATGCTAAGAGCTGCAGAATGTGCTTGTGAGAGCTGAAGATTTGTGTGTCATGTTGTTGCAGCCAGAACCTACTTCCAGTTCTGAACTGCTGATACATGACAGCGACTTTTTACATTTGATTTGACAGCTTTATGAGACCAACTGTGCAATGGAAGTTAACCATGTGAGGCATAGGATCGATTTTCTTAAGCTGACACCAGATTGCAGCATTAGAACCAGGAAACTTGCATTTTCTTAATAAATCAGGCAACTCAGCATAACTGCAAGTACCAGATTCCAACTGCTAAAGCATATGTTTAAGATTGACACAAAATACTTACATCAAAGTATGCTCCTGCATGCTCCAATATCAGCTGGGTAGAATCTGGCTTATTTTTACAGTAGGTAACGTACATTTGGAATTTGTCTGCCTGCAGAACAAAATGCCAATTTACACAGGTTAGTAGAAAGTATCCTTTATCTCTCAAAAGTTTTACACAGTTATCAGAGAGCACATCTTTTCTCCCAAGAAGTGGAACTCCATAGAATTATTTTCCCATTCAAACTGGCAAAATAAGAAAACACATCAGGCAAGTAAGACTGAAAGCAATAGCAACAGATGCAGAAGCAGATTATTCATAGCTAAGACAGACACCAAACTAATCCTGAATGCAGGTTTATGCCACTTGCATAAACTCCAAAAGTAGCTATGCATTGGCATCCAACAGCAGTGCCTTAATTTTTTTTTTCTTCCCCCAATTAAAGAGGAACATGTTTCTACTCAAAATTTGAAGGAAGAAGTACTTTTACAAATTTTATAAATTAAAAAGGGACCTGAGAACAAGAATGCATCCCTTCATGCTTCCTATCTCCCCCCTGTTACTTCTAAACATAAGTCTGACTTCATTACCCAAGTAACAAAACAGTGTCCAACATCTTCTGGTAACTGTTCATATTTTTCCAGCTCCTTGAGGAATATACTGTGGGTAGAAAAGAAACAAATAGTACAAGGCACATGAAACATTTTCATTAGACCAGCTGATATTGATCTATTTTCTGTGAATGCCTAGAAAACTTGCTGTAATTCATACCAACAGCATGAGCTAAATAAAGATAACAGGAATTGATCAAAATGTGTAATAACAGAGCTAACAAAATGTAATTCAACACAAATGCTGATGTGAAGATCAGAAATTGATCTAGTAGACATGCAGTTAACACAGAAGAGTACACAAAAATTTAATAACTGCTGTTGTTCTCCATCAAGAAGGTTTCCTACTGTTTCTGTTTCAGAAGAAGTTTAGCCTTCATCTCAAGAGAAAAAGAGGTTACTTGCTTTTTGGATACTCAAGGTAAAGAGCATACAAAAGACTAAAATTAAGTCCTGGATATTTTCTTACTTAAAAGAATCATAACCCCATACAAACACCAATAAATTAACAAAGAGGGAAGATCCAGAGCAAGATTTCTGTACCAGGATCTGCCTAGGAACCATTCCACTCAGAATAAAACTAGTGGACAAACCTCTCACACGCTCTATAGTCAAGTAAATGTAATAATGGTAGGGTATCTCCGAAGAAGCTTTGAAGAGCCAAGGAGCAGAAAAGAGCCTTACTCTTTCCCACAAGCAGTCACACTTGGAAATCAGGAATGAGGATTCTGAAGGAATGACACTCTTAAATTGATATTTGTACTTTATCTGTATTCTATTGAGTTCATTGGTTTCCATCTCTTTAGAGCAACTGGAAAATCTACAGCAAAATTTTCATGTATGCATGTAATTCCTTCAAAGCTGAAAGATGTCAAAGACTGAAAAACACAGTTTCTGACGGTGTCCCTATCCAGTTGCAAAGAGCAACTGAAACAATTTAGAAACCTGAGAAGAAATCCTTTAGATTTATCATCAAAAAGTATCCATTATTCATAGGCACAATATTTTCATTAGGAAATCCCTCAGGTCATCATTTGGATTTAGCAGTAACATGGAAATGGAAGATAAGTCACTCACTTATTGTGGAACTCATAGATTTCCTGCATGTTTCCAAAGATAATGTGTTCTTTGTTTACAATACCAGGTGGGATCTCCTCGACTCCGCTTGTCATTTCCCATAGGTATGTCTACCCAGAACAAAAAAGAGGCATAAAAAGTCATGATAAACTTTGAACAGAAGCACCCAGGTGCAAACATGCAATCCTGAAGAGAAATCGTGGTAAGATCACACAGCATCATCATCTCCGATTGTGACAGTCCCTGTTGTGTGGAATACACCTTGTGATTTTGACAGCAAAATTCAAGTTCTAAAACTGACAATTTAACATAGTCTCTGAGACTTCATCACTTAAAATGCATAGTGTTCCTGACAACCTCTAATGCTTCAGGATATTCCTTATTAAGGTCATGTCTACAGTCTGGAAGTTCATGCTTTCTGCAACAGCTAGCACTGAACATTACTTGCTTCAGCATAACAGTTACTGGGCACTTTTCCATGGAATCCCGCTGAATTACTGTTGAAAAAGTCAGCCACTAGCAGAACATGTGATACAGATAATAAGAGAATTAACACAAGCTCTTCTCTATTGCTAGCAAAGCAGATAAGTAAGCCCCTCCTTTTTCCCTCCCCACTCTAAACAAAAAACCCACGTTTATGAATTGGGAAAGGAGCAAATGCTGAAACTAGGTACTGACAAAAGCAAAACAGACAAGATGAATTCTAAACTGGCTGTTATCAGATAAAATTCTAAGTTTCTTCTTAATAGCATAAAAGACACTTAATTTGGTTCTATGACTGGAAACCAATGATACTTGGCTGTTAAAACCAGAAAGAAAGCAATGGACTGAATCCTGTCTTCAAAGATTAGTGAAAAAAAAGAACACTTACATCCATGCATTCCCGGAGGTCTCTTACGTAAGCCTTTTCTGTCTGAATTAGCTCAGCCATAATGAACCTTAGGTGACAACAGAAAGGATAATCAAATATCAGTCCGTTAGATCATTATGAATTCATAATAACCAGAACACATTTTTCTCCTCATCAGCTTTTGCTTTTTCCACTGCTGCAAGAAAAATCTGAGAACTGACATGTGAAGAGAGGCAAGAGATGAAGGAAACTTAAAAGGTAATATCCCTCCATTAATAACCAGTGCAAAAAGAACTGGGGAAGATGTATTTTTTTCTTGAAATTCTTAGCTTTCTCCACATACACATTTATTTCACATTAATACTTGAAAGAAAAAAAGGGTGTTAAAAGAGGTTTAACATAGTTTTGAAAGTTTAGAGATTCTGACATGCTACAATTATCTGTGAGAACAAGCATGTGAGTAAAAGGCAATAGAAGCTGTTGAGTAATATCACTCTTTTTACCATCTATCCAATTTCTAAGCTGCCAGACAAGCCATGACAGTTGTTTAATTATCAGGATTGATTTATGCATTCTCATTGATTAAAAATAAATAAATTTATTACTCTTTCCTGCGGGCAGACTTTCGTTTTTCTTCATTAAGCTCATGAGCAGCATCACGCAGTTTCACCTCTGACCCAGGGACACTGGCTGGGATTATATCCAGCTGCAAGCTTTTGCTCTTTATTGAAGAAAGGGAGAATTGATTAAGGAAAGAGACAAGAGAAAATGATAGCTAAATCAAATGCAAGCAAAGCTTGTTTGTCTGTCATTGCACTCAAAGTTCTCTTACCGATTTATTGGAATCAGAGGAAATACCCAGGGCTTTCTCTAAAGACGTCCTGTATTTCTCCATGCGCAGGGAAAAGTCTCTGTACCTCTTATCCACTGCTGTGACACATTTTTTAATCTCTGTTGCATGAGCATGCCCTTTTTCACAAAAGCCATCAGCCAGCTGTATCAACAACTTCACCCTCTCTTTGGTTTGCTATGAAAACAGGAAAATATCGAACAGTTACTAGCTCTACCTGTCAGAAGAGGGTCATTTTGCTTAGCCTGCTACTAACTGCAGCTGAAGAAGCTATCAAAGGAGCTAGCCTCTTCCTCTCTCTTCCCAGACTGCCTTTAAATAGTTTTTTTTTTAAATACAAATAGCACAAACTGAATATTGGTTTCCTTGGGTTTTATTATTACGTGATTAGAAGCAGATTGTTTATAATGTTGAAGTGGAGATTAAGTCTTGTTTTATACTTTACACTGTAATGGATTAAGACTACATTCATTTTTATATTATGTTTTGTTGTCAAGACATACAACAGAGTTCTTTAAGAGAAACTAAGAGAACAAGTAGTCACTTAGCAAATCTGTAACTAAATGCTTTTCCCAATTAACAAGCTGCCCAAGACTTTCTTTCATGTAAATTATAAACCATCCACAATGGATGAGTTAGTACTTCCCAACTCTCTCTCTCTCTCTCTGTGATACCGTGTCAGAATAAAGTGTCCTGTCAGGGCCCTTTGTAATAGGGAGCAAAGCAATACAGTCAAAAAAACTTGACTCTTTTATGTCAGTGGGAATATAAACAGCATTTGTCTTTTTTTGTTTAAAAAAAACCCGCCTTGTTTCTCTCCTAATGCTCTCTCATCTGAGCATTTATGGAAATAAAAAAAACCTCACACATTCTCCTAACAGGTAGCAAAACGTCAAGGGAGTGGCACTAACAACATCCTTTCAAAAGGGACACTAACGTCATCTGCTGAGTGACAGAGGAAACGGGGGGAGGGTGGGCAGCAGTGCTTTGCATGCTGGAAGGGATCCAGCAGAACAAAGGCTGGAGCAAAACTTGGGAGGAAGAAAATCCAAGTTTGAAAAGCAAAACTGATCTCTATTCTTTCCGGATTCCCTTTTCTGCCTTCCCACATGCCCCATGACCAACTCCATCTGCAAGACTCTTCTTTTCTTAGGCAATCCTTCAGACAACTGAATACTTGCTTACTTTCTTGGGCTCTATTACTTCTCTATGAAGACTGGAGAGCCAAGAGGTGGAAACAGGTGACAAAATGAAATAAAGACAGAATATGCTACATATTCTCAGGTACTTCAGCCAGGCACTAGAAGTCTGTCTTTCATATTTGAAAACTGGTAAGTCTCACAAGTGACATCTGCATCTCTATATAGACCTCCAGAGATGTAGAAAAACACAATGCTGCCAAAAGCTGCAACAGAATGATAGAATACTTCTAATAAAATGGGCAACCTAACAAGTAAAGCTTTATTTTTTTTACTATCTTCTAATTAAACTATGGAATAATAATATTATATAACTTCTTGTACTTTTTATCCTGAATAAACATGCAGTAATCCACAGACATGAGGATATAAAAGCAGAAATCAAAGGCCCTGCAAGGTTTGCAGTTTTTTAAAGACATTTTTAAACTGTCTCATGACTTTGTCACGAGAAATAAACAGCATATAGGGCTCATGGAGCTCCAGTAACACTGATTATTTTCTGATTATGTTTTGGTTTATTCTGCTCCCAGCAGAAATACAAAGTGAAAACCACTGCAAGTACACAAATCTTCATGGATGCATCCTTGGGTTTTTTTCTGGAGGGAGGTGGAAATTTGTTTTTTGGGGTTTTTTGCTTGGTTGGTTGGTTTTGGGGTGGTTTTAGTTGTTGGTTTGGGGTTTTGTTTGTTTGCTTTTAAATCTTACATAATTTTATTTATTTTACCTTTGCTGTGATTTGAAATTCTTCATGTTCTTTTAACAGCTCTTGAGTGTGCTGGATGCTGGAGCCAGTGGAAGTATGTGTGGATAAATAAAACTCTCCATTGTCATGAATCCATTCCAAAGCCTAAATAAAGCGATAATGAAGGAAATTTAAGACAGAAGGCAACATACTTTTGCCAATAGAAACCATCTGCAATCATCATTTCACAAACACAGATAGAACCACAGAATCATAGAATCATAGAATTATAGAATTATCTGGGTTGGAAGAGACCTTCTAGATCATCAAGTCCAACCCTTAGTCCAACACTATCATGATTACTAGATCATGGCACTAAGTGCCACATCCAGTCTTATTTTAAAAACCTCCAGGGATGGTGAATCCACCACCTCTCTGGGCAGGCCATTCCAATGCCTGATTACTCGCTCTGTAAAGAACTTTTTTCTGATATCCAGCCTAAACCTTTCCTGGCAGAGCCTAAGCTCATGTCCTTTTGTTCTGTTGCTGGTTGCCTGGGAGAAGAGACCGACACCCACCTAACTACAACCTCCTTTCAGATAGTTGTAGAGAGTGATGAGGTCACCCCTGAGCCTCCTCTTCTCCAGGACAAAAACCCCAGCTCCCTCAGCCTCTCTTCATAGGACTTGTGCTCAAGTCCCTTCACCAGTTTCGTTGCTCTTCTCTGGACCCGCTCCAGCACCTCAATATCCTTTTTGAACTGAGGGGCCCAGAACTGAACACAATACTCAAGGTGTGGCCTCACCAGTGCCAAGTACAGGGGAAGGATCACTTCCCTTGTCCTGCTGGCCACACTATTCTTGATACAGGCCAGGATGCCATTGGTCTTCTTGGCCACCTGGGCACACTGCTGGCTCATGTTTAGCCTCCTGGCAATCAGCACCCCCAGGTCCCTTTCCACCTGACTGCTCTCCAGCCACTCTGTCCCCAGCCTGTAGCACTGCATGGGGTCGTTGTGGCCAAAGTGCAGAACCTGGAACTTGGCCTTGTTGAACTTCATCCTGTTGGAATCAGCCCATCTCTCCAGCCTATCAAGGTCCCTCTGCAGAGCCCTCCTGCCTTCCGGCAGGTTGACGCTCCCTCCCAACTTGGTGTCATCCGCCAATTTACTCATGATGGATTCAATCCCCTCATCTAAATCATCGATGAAGATGTTAAACAGATAGGCCACAGGTAAAGTTTACTCCATGTCACCCAGGCAATTAAAACCTCTACAATATCAAACAGTTCAAAACTTAGTCTATGAAGCATTGCTTAAAGAATTAAACAACTGACACATGAATCTGAATACTTCAGGGAAGTCCACTACTACAGGACTATAGCAGTCCCCTATTAAAAGGTTTATGCCTATGTCTAAGGACTACATCTACAGTTTTGTAACTATACTTCCCAGTTGAGCTAATACCACTTTACTGGTGCAACGCAGAACAGCTGTAGTCAGAAACAGGCATTTTCCAACTTGTAAACATATACATAAGACTGTCAAATGTTTAGGCTGAACTTTCCAAGCACATAAGATTTAACTAATCATTCCACTCTTTAGCTGACATGAAATGAAACCTGTAGCAGGGGAGGAGTATTGGCTAAACCAATTAATGCAGGTGTAAGTAGGAAAACACAAGAACTAAGAATTGCAAACTAGAATTGTTTCCCTTCTGCGTCCTGGCACCTTAGTCTCTCACTATTACAAACCATGCTGATCCATGTTATTATCTACGTTCTACCCACATTAATATTTGCTGCCCTTTTAAGCATAACTCAGTGGTTGTAAAGAATCCTACTCTCCAGCTACCAGGAAAAAAAAAGACCTCTCAAACTGCTGCATAACAGTAAAAACAAAAAAAAGGTAACCGAAGACTGACATTATCAAGCTGTTTTGCAGCTCTAACACAGACTACTACAGCAGTATGCAGAGGCACATAAACTTAGAAACTTCTTGGTTCTGATAAAGCCAATATCAGATATTCAAAGAGTGTAATATAGCTAGCTTAGAACTTTCTTGTTATTAAATGCATGTCCACCTTCTGTGTCTTCAGTGAATGTATAGAGCACCAGACAGAAAGTTAATACTGAAAAAGTTATAGATTGCTAGTGGGTCCTCATGCTTCCTTTTGTCTCTCATACTTTCAGTTTCCCCTTTTATCTATGCACGTTACCCAGAACAGGAAAAGTTTTATCTTGGTGGACAGTAGATATGTATTTTTCAGCAACATTACCTTACAGTGAACTGGAAAAGACATCACCTGTATTATAACTTCATCAATTTAAGCTAATTGAGGCTGTGACTGACCAACTTTGGTTCTCCCCCTTGCACTCAGGATGCATCTGACTCTTGGTACAAAAACTAAAGCTAAGTAGAAAGCCTTGGAAAGTCTACATTTGGAATGTCCTTGCAAACTATTACAGTATCTGCTCAATTTCAGAGCATCAAGTTCCAAAAGCTCAAAGAATGGGTTTTTCCAAAATCTAAACAAAAATCTAAATCAAGACAGCAACATTTCCATGTTTTGGCTATATCGTGTGGAGTTCATACACAGCTTGGTTGCATTGCAGTGACTGGACTGGCAATTGCTGAAAAAATGGGATTTAGAATGAAAATGCTGACAGATCTTTATCTCCAGTGTTTAACTGTTAGTCAGTAATCCTATACAAAAGCAAGTAGGTCATGTGCTTGGCACATGTTGGTGTTAAGGTTAGTCAAAAGTGGGGTGGTGGGCAGGGAAGGAGTGGTGTTGTTTTAAAGAAGTATTAATCTTTAACTTCACTCCAAGAGTTCTCTTGCATTACTTACTTTGTGAAAGCATGAAAGACAGACTTCAGAAAAATCTTTCAAGAGATCAAAGCAAACCACTAGTATTTAAGCCCTTGTCTACACTGGTTATCAGAAAGAAATAAAAAAAAAATAGGTTTTTGAGCCATTTAATATTTCACATTATGGGCACTGTGTCCATTTCTGTAGAATATGAACAGACAGCTTCCTTTCTTTGTCCTGTATCCAATAAAAAAAGTAGTAAAACACCAGTCCAGATCATTCCAGTTATTAATTCTGCCTTGAAATGCCCTACTTATTCCTATGGCTTGTGTTTTGATTAGCAATGAGATTTTTTTTTGCTTGTGGTAGTTACTTAAAAGTTCTTTCCAGACTGATAAATTCAACAGAATACAAAGAGATGGATCTACCATGTAAGAAACCATGAAATCAAATACACATAGAACTGCAAAACCAAAGTAATATAGTTACTATTGTGTAACGAGTTATCCAACTTGCCAGTTTTCTAGAACTGCCAATCAACTCAATTAGATGCTTTTTCTTCCTCAAAAGCTGAAAAAAAATGTTGCTGCCTGTTATTTCCTTGGTCAAATCAGGTGTGTGTGTATAAAAGTTAACAAGTGTAACAATTTGTCAAACACAAGCTTGCAGAAATGAGATTCACCAGTATCAGATCAAGCTACCAGAAGCAAAACACCACCTTTAAGCTATAGCAGTAAAGTCAACACCTTGCTTCAACAGATTTAGTTGCTCTATATTAAAAGAAAAGTAAATAATTTCACTTATTTCTATTTTAGTCACTGATCATTTTAATCACAGCCATTTGAAATACTGACATCAACAGCAGTTTCGTTACTGTGGGACAAGTCAGTTTATGTCAAATCTCAGTCACACTGAAGGGGATTTTGACATGCAAGCCTCACCTGTTTGGCACTTCTTTCAAACACCACATACTGCTGGCATTGATCAAGACGCCTTTTACGCATGGTCCAATAATGCAGCACACGATTCTCCCTCTGGAAAAGTTCATTCAAGATGTCTGAAGAAATGAAAACAGAAGGGAAAGCAGTTTCAACAGGGGTCATGACAACCAAGTTTGAAATATCACATGAAAATTAGTGGCAAGAGAATGCAGAAGCCTTAAGAGGCCTAGCACTTGATAGTCTCTATTCACAATTATGGAAAACAGCTAGCTGTGAGCGTTAAGTGAAAAAGCAAGTAAAGCATTATTTTGAGGCATGAGCCTTCTTTGTGGTCTTTTCTGCTTCTGTTAGACCTCCCCTAACATCTCCCTGCTTGGAAGAACCATACTCTCACTTGCTGCTAAGCACTGAGATCACCCAGGACTTGCTTTTTGGTTTCTGGTCACAGCGGCCAAGGTTTTCTTCCTGCTGGGCAGGCTACCCTCAAGTATGCCTCTACTGATCTGTCCCTTAGCCAAGCCATAAGCTGATCTGCTATGAGCCTCATCTGCTTTCTCAGTTTTATTTCTACTTTACACCACCTCCAAAATGTTTGCTCAGAATACACACCAGATTTCGGGAGGGGAGAGGGGAGTGAAGAGGTGGGACACAATATCATTTTACAGTGTAATGCATCCAACTGGACACACCATTTAAGGAGACATCTTGATAGTGATGCAAGCGAAGTAGTTCTGACCAAGAGCAAGCAAGGTGAATTTAGCTAACTGGAACAGCATTTGTTTTGTCAGGACACGATACAGATGGCAAGCCAGTGAGAGATATTTGGCTGGTCACCGGTAGTGTTACTGTCATTAATTTCCTGGACTGACAAGAAAGAGACAAAAATACTCTACAAAATACTCTATTTATATAAATTATAAATGAAAATTTATATAATTAGGAAATTATAAAACACCATTATTGAATACTGTATTTGCATGAGCATATCTGTCTCAAGCTTTCTGCCCTATAGTCTGTTGTTATTTCCTTTGATTCCAATGTTTGTTAGAATTGTTTCTAAACTTTCAGCTTATTCTCCAGGCTCTAAGCTTTCAGCTGTTTCTATGCATCCTGCACTATCAACCTATCTAAAAATATAAGCACCACTAGACAAATTCCTGCGTCATGTTCAGTCACAGCCTGTACAGCAGAGACAGAGGCAACAAAGAAGCACACAAAATGAGCAGCAGAAGCAAATATGAAGATGTTTGGGATTTAAGCTTACAGCAATTGTCACCAACTGAATCCACCTGCCACAGCACACTTTCAGGCCACAACTTATTCCTAAAACTCAGCTTTGACACAGTGTCTGCTACAGTATTTGCAAACTCTTAGCTATAGGTCAAGTAAATTATTTACAGTGGTATGAAGAGTTCAACAAGAACAAGTGCAAGGTCCTACACCTGGGTCGGGGCAATCCCAAGCACCGATACAGAATCATAGAATCAAAGAATGGCTCAGGTTGGAAGGGACCTTAAAGATCATCTAGTTCCAACCCCCCTGCCATGGGCAGGGATGCCACATGCACTAGACCAGGTCATCCAGGGACACATCTAGCCTGGCCTTAAACACTGCCAGGGATGGGGCCTCCACAACCTCTCTGGGTAACCTGTTCCAGTGCCTCACCACCCTTTGGGTAAAGAACCCCCTTCTAATCTCCAGCCTAAATTTCCCCTCCTTCAGCTTGTAGCCATTCACCCGTGTCCTGTTGCAATCAGACCAGGAGAAAAGTCTCTCTCCTTCTGCCCTATAATCCCCTTTCAGGTACTGAAAGGTCGCTATAAGGTCACCTCTAAGCCTTCTCTTCTCCAGACTGAAAAACCCCAATTCCTTCAGCCTGTCCTCCTAGGGGAGGTGCTCCAGTCCTTTGATCATCTTTGTGGCTCTCCTCTGGACCTGCTCTAACAGTTCCACATCTTTCTGATGCTGAGTACCCCAGAACTGGATGCAGTACTCCAGGTGGAGCCTCATGAGGGCAGAGTAGAGAGGCAGAATCACCTCCCTAGACCTGCTGGTCATGCCTCTCCTGATGCATCCCAGGACACGGTTAGCCTTCTGAGCTGCAAATGCACATTGCCGGCTCATGTCCAGCTTTTTGTTTATCATGACCCCCAAGTCCTTCTCTACACAGCTGTTCTCAACGAGTTCTTCTCCCAGCCTATACTCATATCTAGGGTTGCTCCTACCCAGATGCAGGACCCTACACTTGGACTTGTTGAATTTCATTTGATTCTCACATGCCCATTTTTCAAGCCTGTCCAGGTCCGTCTAAATGGCATCTCGCCCCTCTGGCATGTCAACCACACCACTCAGCTTGGTGTCGTCTGCAAACTTGCTGAGGGTGCACTCAACACCTCTGTCCAAGTCATTAATAAAGACATTGAAGAGCACTGGTCCCAAGACAAAACCCTGAGGGACACCACTTGTCACCGGCCTCCACCTAGACAAGGAGTCATTGACCACAACCCTCTGATTGCATCCATCCAGCCAATTTCTTATCCACTGCGTGGTCCACCTATCCGTTTGAGATAAGGATGTCATGCTGAACTGTATCAAAGGCTTTACTAAAGTCTAGGCAGATGACATCTGTTGGTCTTCCTTCATCAACCGTTGCAGTCACTCCATCATAGAAGTCTATAAGATTGGTCAGGCACAACTTGCCCTTAGTGAATCCATGTTGGCTTCTTCGAATCACCTCATTATCTTGCATGTGCCTTACCATCACTTCCATGACAATGTGGTCCATGATATTCGCAGGCACAGAGGTGAGGCTCACCGGCCTATAGTTCCCTGGGTCTTCCTTTCTACCCTTTTTAAAAATGGGGGTGATGTTACCCTTCCTCCAGTCACTCGGGACTTCACCTGACTGCCATGACTTGTCAAATATGATGGAGAGTGGGCCTGCAACTACATCAGCCAGTTCCCTCAGGACCCTAGGATGTATGTCATCAGGGCCCATAGACTTGTTCTTATCAAGTCTCATTAGGTGATCTCGAACCTGCTCTTCACTCACAGTGGGAGGCTCTTCACTCGTCGAACACTCGCCTAGGGCTACCAAATCACGGTTGATGCAGGAGGCTTGGCTGCCAGTAAAGACTGAAACAAAGAACTCGTTGAGTAGCTCAGCCTTCTCCATATCCATTGTGACTAATTTTCCTTCCTTATTTGTCAGAGTGGGAACACTCACCCTGACTTTCCTTTTCTGGTTAATATATTTGTAGAACCCTTTTTTATTGTTTTTTGCATCCCTTGCCAAGTTCAGCTCCATCTGTGCCTTGCCTCTCCCAAGTCCATCCCTACATTTCCTAACCATTTCCCTGTACTCTCCGCAGACCACTTGACCATGCTTCCACTGTCTGTGCATTTCCTTCTTGCGCCACAGTTTTAGAAGCAGGTCCTTGCTCAGCCACGCCGGTCTCCTTTCTGCCGTGCTCGATTTCTTGCACAGAGGAATGGAAAGTTCTTGTGCTTAAGTCCCTCAGCAGCTGAAAATTCACCTTCCTGAAGTTCAAAGTCCAGACTTTGCTCTGTGCCGTGCCTATGTTTCTAGAGATTGTGAACTTTACTAGGGCATGATCACTGCAGCCTAGACTTCCTCCAATCTTGACATCTTTAATGAGTTCTTCCATGTTGGTTAGCACCAGGTCTAGCAGTGCTTTGTCTCTGGTTGGTTCATCTAGAACCTGTACCAGAAAGTTGTCATCCACAAACTCCAGAAGTCTCCTAGACTGCCTACAGCCTGCTGTATTGGTCTTCCAGCAGATATCTGGGTGGTTAAAGTCTCCCACCAAGACGAGGGCCGGTGAGCTTAAAGCTTCTTGCAGTTGAAGCAAGAAAGCCTCATCAGCATGCTCCAATTGATCAGGTGGTTTGTAATAGACTCCAACTACAAGCTGATCTTTTTTCTGATGTTTAAGTTTCGCCCATAAGCTCTCAACCTGATCATGCCTGTTAGTCAGAGCCAGTTCTTCACAGTCTATCCAGCTCTTAACATAGAGGGCAACACCCCCGCCCCTCCTTCCTAACCTGTCCCTTCTGAATAGCCTGTAGCCCTCCAATACCGCACTCCAATCATGCGAATCATCCCACCATGTTTCCGTGATAGCAATTAGGTCAAAGCTATCCAATTGGACCACGGCCTCCAGCTCATCCTGCTTGTTACCCATGCTGCGAGCGTTTGTATAAAGGCACTTCAGCTGGGCTTTCAGCCTTGTCACCTTCTGGGAGGCTCCCACACCAATTCCACTGCAACCCACTGGCATTGCCCATTGAAGTATCAGCATTCACATTGTCACAGTTATGCAGAATCTTATCCCCTACCCCTGACGCATCTAGTTTAAAGCCCTGCTGATGAGTCCAGCCAGCTTGCTCCCCAGAATATTTTTACCCCACCTGGTCAGATGCAACCCATCCCTTGTGATCACGCCTGGCCTATCAAAGCTACATCCGAGATCATGGAACCCAAAGCCCTGAGCATAGCACCAGCCACTCAGCCACTCATTCACCCTGTCAATTTCACTTCTTCTCCTTGGGTCCCAGCCACCTACAGGGATGAGACAGGAGAATATTATCTGAGCTCCCGATCCTTTCAATATCTTTCCAAGGGATATGAAGTCCCTTTTGATGTTGTGGAATCTCCTCGTTGTAGCCTCACTACAGGCTGGGCAAGGACTGGCTTGAGAGCAGCCCTGCGGAAAGAGACTTTGGGGTGTTGGTGGATGAGAAGTTCAACAGGAGCCGCCAGTGTGCACTTGCAGCCCAGAAGGCCAACCATATCCTAGGCTGCATCGGGAGAAGCGTGACCAGCGGGTCGAGGAAGGTGTTTCTCCCCCTCTACTCTGCACTCGTGAGACCCCACTTGGAATACTGCGTCCAGTTCTGGAGCCCCTATTACAAGATGGATACGGGGGTGCTGGAGCGAGTCCAGAGAAGGGCCATGAGAATGATCAGAGGACTGGAGCACCTCTCCTATGAGGACAGACTGAGAGAATTGGGACTGTTCAGTCTGCAGAGGAGAAGGCTCTGAGGGGACCTTCTTGTAGCCTTCCAGTATCTGAAGGGGGCCTACAAGAAAGCTGGTGAGGGACTTTCTAGGAGGTCAGACAGTGATACAACCAGGGGAAATGGGTATAAGGTAGAGGAGGGTAGATTTAGGCTGGATATTCGGAAGAAGTTCTTCACTATGAGGGTGGCTGGGCAGTGGAACAGGTTGCCCAGAGAGGTTGTGGAAGCCTCATCCCTGGAAGCTTTTAAGACAAGGCTTGCTGGGGCCCTGGGTAACCTGATCTTGTGGATGGTGTCCCTGCCAGGCAGGGGGGTTGGAACTGGATGATCTTTGAGGTCCCTTCCAATTCTGACAACCCTATGATCCTATGAAAGAAGGACATTTTGGCTCAGTACCACTGCGAGTCCTGCTCCCCATGAAGCATGTACATAACTAAACCTTGCCTACATTAAGACATTGCTTTTCCAGATGCCATAATCTACTGCTGGGAACAAAGATCAAGTATGCTACTGCATGAGGGTTTTGAAAAACATTAAGCAGTTCTGCAGAAACTTCAGGGTTACTCAAGTTTTTAAAGTGTTCATTTAGACACTACATACTGATCAGAGTCTGACACACCATTTTGAGCATACATCTGAGTATGTAATGGTCCAGCAGAACCTTTATTTCACCAAAATGAAATAAACACTATTTTCCCCTCTATTTAGAAAAGAGATGAAGAGATACTTTTTTCCCCACGTG
Organism: Galbula dea; assembly: GCA_013399015.1. Lineage (NCBI taxonomy): Eukaryota > Metazoa > Chordata > Aves > Piciformes > Galbulidae > Galbula > Galbula dea. The sequence continues at coordinate 706,565 of VWZX01009446.1, forward strand.
CACATTTGAACTGGAAAACCAGGGTGAACTAACCATACCACTGAGATTTAAAAGGAAGGAGTCCTTGCTAGTTTTATCTCGACTCATGTTTCACTCTCTGAAGCATATACTACATGGCTTATAGGAGAAAAAGTGTTACAGCACATAGCTTGGTTTTTCTTTCTGCTTGTGGAATTTTTTTGATACTCTTGTTGCTTTTGAAACATGGTCATTCATCCATAATTTTAAATTTATACAGAACATTTATAGCATTACAGTTCTGACGTATACTCAGAAGAACACATTTACCTTTCTCAGAATGACTGTTGACATGGATTTCTAAACTGAAATTTTAAAAAGTTTGTCTAGAAGCCTTAAGTGTGGTAGCTACACCTTTCTGCTTGCCTCTACTTTGACTTCTTTGTCTACTACTAAGAGAAGAGCTAAGAGAGAAGTATCAGCAACACTTCCACTGTTACGGGTACTACCAGCATTTGTGTTGAGATTTTTGTCTTATATAGTTCTATATATGTTGATGCCTTGGGGATGGAAGAAGAATAATCCTTTTACTTCTACATGCTCAAAATGTCAGCTGCCACACTCCCAATTATTTCCTGAAGAGCGAAAAGCATGGCCAATACCCTATAATCTTTTCAACACACAAAAAATTTAACATAGGGAGATTATCAGTTTGAGTACTGTCAAATACATGGGTAAGTTTGACAAACTGGTTTTCCCTTGTAGTAAAACTAAGCAGTAAGCATGTCCTTTTCTAATAGAATCATCAATTAACAGAGTAGAAGTGACCTCTGGAGGCCATCTGTTCCAATCCCCTCCTCAAAACAGGACTAATTTTTCAGAGGCTTGTTCAACTGAATTTTAAAAAAATCCCAAGGGCAGAGATTCTACTGCCTCTCTGGGCTTCCTGGTCTACTCAGTGCTTTCTCACTCTTGCTGTAACACTTTCTCCATATATCTATTCAGAACTTTCCTTGCTGCAACTTTTTCTTGCGGTCCTATTGCTATGTTCCCTTGAGTTTGGCTCCACCCTCTGAATAATTCCCCTTTGGGTAGCTGCAAACAGCAATTAATTAGGCAATAAGACTTCTCTGGTTTTGAGTCTATAGCACCGCCTGAGTAAATGCAATATTTATTTCTGAATCAATCTGATCTCTGTTCTGCCCACCTCATACATTAGTTACACATACCCTGTTAATTTCTGTTCTTTTCTCTCTTAAAGCTCTACAGATTTCTCTCTCTACTCCATTCCCATTAATGCATGTTACACCTTAAATCTGAACTACATTGAATTAATCCTAGCAAAAGCCAAGCCCCACCTAACAGCTCTTTCCTGCCTCACCTCAGCTACTATCTTTCTACACATCTAATTTAAACATGATATCAGTTATCTTATAGTTCACAAAGTTCCGCAATACTGATGCAACTATATGAAGGGCCTAAGGGCATTGTTCAAAGGATTATCTTGTATCACAGTGGCACTCCCAAAGAACTCATAGTATGCACCACACTGACACACCGAGTAAGCTTACAGTGATCAGCTCCCATTTGGCTTCAGAACAAACATTATCACATGGAAGTTCAAGATCTCATTTTCTCAACAAAAGCAGGACATTTGAGTCTCAAACTGAAAGAAGATTAAGTAAGCTGGAAATAAATAAATTCAAAGCAACTTCATTTGGGCATAAGATAATTTGACAACCAGCAGCTCCTTCAAAGTGTGTGAGCAATTTTAATTATTTCCTGTTAAGCCTGACAGAACCCTTTCCACGTGGGCAGGCTTCACTCCCTCATTATCACATACACCACAGCACATGATGATCACATTCTAACAAGAAACACCTTACTTTTGACTTGTTGTTCAGGTGCTTTGATGTGTGTTACCATCCCTGGCATATTTACGCTGTTCCTGTGCAGGTATTTCAGGAAGACATCAGCATTCCTCCGAGCCAGCGTGCAAGCCTGGAAAGTCAGCAGTGTTACTTTATTTGAAGATGCACAAACATACATCCAGAAGGAGATGAAGGACCTTCCTCACCTCCCTTTCCTGCATTTCCCACCCTCTCCAATTTCAGAAAGTGGTGTTTGTTAAATCCTTCTAAAAGTAAGCCTACCCAAACATTAAAATAGCTTTCCCAACAAACAGCAGTTAATCCTTACTTATCTGGCAGTGAAAACTAACAAACCAACCAACCCAAACAAAATACTATTCTCTTTTCTCTGCAGATCCTGAAAAGCAAATAATACTCTAGAGCTTTCAGCATGACTGGGAGCTCACAGAGAAATTTGTTTTGTGCTTCTGCCATGTGCCACTTGAAATTACTTATTGTGTAAACAGAGTGCCAGAGTATGCACCTGGATATCCGAAAACATCCACCACTACTTAAAACGAGAAGTAAAAGCTTTGCTGAAGTGAAACCAAAAATGCCAAAATATTATGGCACAACCATAAGCTTTCAGTCCTTAACACTGAATTGCCAACACTCAGCTCAGCTGTTGCCTTCATTTTAATATACACTGAGTACTACATACAAGCTGCCTGTATTATTTTTTAACAAGCAGAACATGAAATGTTATTTTAAAAGGTTAGATAAAGGTAGCATGGTTCAATCCAGCCACAAAGACAACCAAGTCATTTCTTACATTGTTTTAAAACACAGATTGGCAACTCACACTCCAGCTGCAGAAAGATCTGTTTGAAAATATTCTTAGAGCTATGCTAGTATCTTTTTGAGTGTTCTCATCTGTGCACTGAAAACAAAAGGGCTTTTAATAAAAATAAGTTTTATGCTCTAAATAGTCTTTCAAGGTGATGCTGGAAGAAGCTTTTGGTTCCAGGTTACTTACAGTGCTTTGCAAGTATCAGTTACACATTTATTCAGTATGATCAATAACCTTCTTCACTATGGCATTAGTCGAAATTAAAACCTTTCGTTTATCTGCAGACTATTACAGAAGCCCAACTACTCCCAGATGCTTGTCTAGCAATTTCCTTCTTTCATACTCTACTGCAGCCCAACTACATCTGAGAGCTGCTCTGATGCACAGGCAGCCGTGGCACTATGTGACTATCACTTCTCTTCCAAAGCTGCAGCCTTTAAGCATTCTTCAGAACGACAGTTGCTCAAAGCAGTGATTCCCAGTTCCTCTTCAGTCACAGTGGGAGACCTGACATCTGTTGAAGTTCAACAGGAGATGTATTTATAAAACTGGCTACAATTTTATGTGCTTGGCAGTATTCTCCTAATCACTGTTGGAGGCAGTTACTGAGCCATCTCCCACAACTTTGCAGTTTGGGACATACTTTTAGCTTCTGAATAGGCACTGTTGCTTTTCACAAGCACTTCATCACTGTAAGAGTGTTTGACTGCATGCTTTCCAAGACACAGAAGACCATACAAAATTGGCAAATCTTACCTTTAGGAATGCCTCCTTTTGTTCCAGGTGTTTGCTTATCATGGGCGTAACATGGTCTGTTTCAGAGTTGGGACCCAGTTTGTCTGCTCCTCCACACCAGTCTTCCTCTCGCTTATATTCTTGCTCCAGGCTTTCCAGTACACTGCACACCTATCAGGAAAAGGAGGCCAACTCAAATGTAATTCAGTAAGACAAAATTTCAAACCAATCTACCCTTTACCTTAGCTTCTGACATGTTTTGACTGGGACTTAAGAGAAGGTAACAAACTTCAGCCTTAGCTCTACAAACATTGTCTTGCTTACATAGAATTGTTCAGAAGGCTATCCCTAAAGTTGCTCATCTTTCTCTGCCTTTGTGACTGCACAGATCAGGATGGGCTTAAGGTATGAATGCAGAGGAAGTAACCTTGCCAACCTTCCCCCTAACTGTTCTGCAGACAAGTAGGATGAAGCTCATTTTTCTCTGAGTCCCACAAATCACCCCCTTCCAGAATGAGCCATCTGAAGTACTTCCATCAAAAGCTCTTGGTAACTTGTTTATGATTTAAGCCAAACTTCTTGAACCAAGCAGAAATCCAACTAAGTACTTGTACAGTGTGTTTTACTTTGAAATATTTTACAAAACTTCCCTTAATTAAAATAAGAATATGAAGAATATCAAAGGGAAGAGTGATAGAAGAGGCAGAAGATTTCGGTCTTCACCAATAATCACTCTAATCTGGTAATGTACATTCTTTGAAGTTTGCTAATTGAAGCAAGTGCAGCCAGACCAATTACACTGTAGTCTCTTAGCAATTAGTACAATTCGCCCACTGTTCTTTTATCATGGAACAGTTTGGTTTGGAAGTGACCTTTAAAGATCACCTGCCATGGCCAGGAACATCTTTTACTAGATTAGGTTGCTCAAAGCCTTATCCAACCTGACTTTGAGTACTTCAAAGGACAGATAGCCCACAACTTCTCTGGGCAACCTGTTTCAGTGTTTTACCATCCACATAGTAAAAAATTTCTTCCTTATATCCAATCCAAACCTATCATCTTTTGGTTGAAAACCGTTACCCCCTGTCCTGGCACTACAGGCCTTGATAAAAAGTCGTTATCATATAAGACTCTAAATATTGAAAGGCTGCAGCACAGTTTCTCTTCCTATGGCAGCTGGTAAAAGGATTTGCCTCTTGCGTTTTTATTTTTTTTTTATAACTGCACTGGTTATCAAATCAGTAAATATAACCAAACCTAGTGAACCATTTTTTTAGGTAATGCTATTTTATGCCACACTGAAGAATTAGCTAAGGCAGACACTGAAGTGTCTGTCTTTCTGTACCTGTTCAGAAGTTTTATAGAAGGCAACAGAGGCATTCACAAGCTTGAGACGGTCTTCCATCTTCAGCATCAGCTGTTGCCAGTGGGAAGCAACCTTCTCTGCACACTCCCGGATCATATCCATATCATAGTGATTAGCCTGCAGCATTGCTTCTGCCTTCTGCTGAACCTGCAGGGCACTTTGATGTGTTTTCTGACAAGTGAAAATTCAGGAGTTCAGTGGAGCACTTAAGCTCATTTTCATGAAGACCTCTAAAGCTCACATTTCCACACTGTCAATGACATTTGAATACATGTGCACACATATCCATCAATTACAAATAACTGTTTAGTATTACTCACTCCATGACTTCATTATGCAAATACAATGGAAATAAATCCTGTAGAGATTTATGATCAAATGAACAATGATTAGCAGTTTGTAAGCAATATCCACTGTCTAGCATGAAGCCACAAACGGCATATCTATGTTGCTGTACACTTAGTTTGAATTATGAAATTCAGGTTGATTTTCTTTCTCTTCATGGTGAGGAAAAACAAGATGGAAAGGATGCATCTTATTTTGTCTTGATTAGTATTACTGTCCTTGCAGCTCTACTACAGTCTTTTGCACATCAACAGTGAACAAATGAAGGTGCAGGCAATGCAGGCCAATAAAAAAAAGACAATTCTCCATTCACTGTAAGCAAATTTTTAATTGTAGTTTTCCATGCAAACATATACTTGCCTAAAATCTGGAACCCCTAACTGTAGTAAGTATTATTATTATATCCAACTACAGAATGACCCTGAACACAGAATTTAAAAAACTTCCTAGTCCTTTATTCTTAAATGGACAAACACCTAGACATCTCATGATTTTTATACTTAGAGTTACCAAAGCTCTCAAAATGAGGATACATATAGTGCAAACAGTAACAAAACAAAAATAATACAACCCCCTCCCAGATTCCCTAAAACCAGGGAAGCATAAAAACGCCACCAAATAGCAAACGAATGGGAAAGAGTTACTGCAAGACAGAGTACTTCTGAAAAGAGTTTTCCCAAATAATCATAACATTGGTTGAACTTTCAACCAAATGCTCTTAAAAAACATATCCTATATATAAACCATGTCATGAGTCCTTCAGTAGTGCATATAAATTAATAACACTGCATTTCAATCTTAAGACCTCTGCCTATTTTTTGCAGTGATACAACCAATCCAATTTGAAGGCAGTAGGATGGACACACAACTACACACAAATGTCAGTGTAACCTGTCAAAAATGGAAACATGAAAGGATCATATCAGAATACAATCAGAATGCACAAAACTAATGCTTGCTGTTCCCTTTATTCTTAACTTTAAGAACTAGCATTACATGTTGTATTCTAACAAAGGGAAACACCATTTTCAGTAGAACTGCTGTGAACAGCTATCACTTAAAGATGCAAAAAGGTACTGATAAGATGCGTTCGCCTGGAATGGCAGCTCCAAAATTAACATGAACAAAACCCCCACCTTCTCAGTAAGTGTTTTTATCTCTTTGCCATAAGAGAATTTCAACAGCTTCTCCTAAAGTCAAAATACTGTAGCATGAACCCAAGAGCTCTATTTAAAGAGACTCAGGAACTGTAACATACGACTTTTGGCTATGCTCACTGAAATAATGCTTTTACCTCTATTGCATGTTGAAACTGCTCATGCTCCCTCTGTAACTGTTCTGCCTCCTGCAAAGAGCTAGCAGTGATAAGCCCAGCATTTAACATTGACTCTCCGTTTCGGATCCAGCCCAAAACCTGTAACAAAAGAGAAGACCATGAAATATGCAATTCCACTACCAAACAGCAAGAAACACATCACTGCTAGGGATAAATCATTTAGGGTCATATGCAGTACTGGAATTGATGACCAAATTTATTAATTATGTATTCACAGCATATTATATATTTAATAAACACAGCAAATGACATTCACTATAATTTCACTTAGCTGACAATTCATATCTTTTGGTCAACTACTACCTGGATTTCAGTTTATACTCTGAACAAGCTTGTGTTTCTCAGTATCATTTCTGTCCCCTGGGAAAAAGTAACAAATTACAAGCAATATTTACCTAAGAGCCAGTGTCAGTAACGTAAATTGAGGACATGCAGCTTAGGAAAAAGTAAGCAAATAATTTTGAATATTGAGAAAAACATGACGATTGAGCATCTTCTAATTGCTTTAAGATTTCCAGTTTTCAGAACGTGCCTTCTTTGACATGTCCACTTGTCCTGGATTGGGTTAAAACAGAACTAACTCTGTTCAGACATTTTGCTTTTTAGTTGAAACTCCTCTGAGAAACTACACTTTCTGAAACTAACAGCATGTTTTCATAGACACTGCCAGCTTCTAGCAGTGGTAAGGCCTAATGTTTAGATTTACTACCAGGGATTGGCATGCAAAGCAAGGTCACTGTTAAATGGCAAAGGCTGCACCTATAGGGAGGCGCAGACAGGACAGGTGACCCCAAACTGACCAACTAAAATATTCCATCCCATATACATCATATTCGATACATAAACTGGGGGTCAGCTCCCCTTTGCTAGATGATTATTTGGATGATTGTTCTCCTTTGCGAGATTATTCTTCTCTTTGGCTCCTCTGCTCCTGTGCTTCGGTGATCCAGAAAAAACAAAAAGAAAACCAAACCAGGTCTGTACACTTGAAACCCAGGATAGAACTAATAAAATAAGATCTTACAGCTCTCCTTAAGATAGCAGAATCGCACTGACTGACCGTCAGCAACCGCTGCCTGCCAAGGACTACAAGGCCTTATTAGGCTTCACTCCTCCGCTCAGGTGAGACTGACAGCAAAGAACCTGTGTCTTCGGATCCACCGGAAGGGAAGAGAGAGCGAAGGCTTCTCCCCCTTCTTATTTATACCCTGGGTTACATAAAAATCGTATGGAATACTGGGAACATGACCACTTCCCTGGTTACGAGCTGGTTACCAGGAAAAAGGCCTGGACCAAACCATCACACCTTGGCTAATCCTTTCCTGCTTTTGAGAAGCTGAGTTCCAGGCCTCCAGAATCTCCAGAGGTTTGGAAAAGATAACCACCAATGTTTAGGATATTATTTCAGGCAGTTTTCTAGGTATTCTAGGGTGAATTCATTTGGGTTCAGCTGATTTGAAAATACCCAGTTTAGGCTTATCTTCTCTAACTTTTTCCTACTAATTGATCTTAGAACTTTAACCATGGCAATAAATATATTAACTATCTGTTAATTTTTAACGCTAAGTATTGTCATCCAGTGATCCACTTGACACTATCATTAATGCTACTGCACCAGGCTATTACTAAGTGAATCCTTCTACAGAAATCCTACACATTTCCAGAAAATAAGTTTGCAGTGTTGACACAGGACAAGGCAGTACCTTCAGATGTGTAATCGCATGCACGTCCTGCTCCTCTGGGGATAAAGCACTGAGTTGGGTGAAGCCTCGCAGGGTGAGGGGGGAGACCTGTAGCCTTGGAATAACCTCTCCTGCCGCAAGGATACACTTGCAGATCGCAGCATGGGGGCTTGTGAAATGGACCATGAAAGGGCTGTGAATTTTTAAGTTGTTAAGAAACTTGGTGGTTGTTACCACTCAAGGGAGCAAGCCCACGCAAAATCAGGAGCAAGAAAAAGGGCAACTTCCAAGGGAACCAGATGGGTCCACAGTTTTTGTAGACAGAAACTATGCTTGTAGGAAAGAATTTGTCAGCAAGAACACGAGGGGCAGAAGATTTTTTTTAAATTCTCTGATACTTCACTTTGTCTTATGGAAGCAGTTCTAAGCTACCTCTCAACCTTGCAAAATATTTTTTCCAGGTATAGTGTAATGAAAGATACTTTCTTAGCGTTAAAATGCATTTAAGCTTCTCCAGAGAATTTATAATGAAGAAGAATGCTTAGGTAGCACCAATTCAAAGCTCCTCTTGACTTGGCATCCCATCATACACAGCAGAAACAGCTAGCACTGAACTTGCCATTTCAAACACACTGATTTGCCCTCCTGCTTGTTGCAGTTCAGGGTGTAAATGCAGCTGCTGGAACTCACAGGAGGGAACTTGCCAGCAGCATTCTCCCTTTCCTCTGCTCTAACTTAAGGAGAAAATATAAGCACTAGCAAACAGTGAGCCTGTTCTTCCAGGGCTGCTGCCTTCCAGTGACCTCGCTGTCTAGGTGAACCACATACCCCATCTTTCCTGTCACAGCCTTCAGCAGGACAGAAAAGCATCAGTAGAGCACCAGCTAAACTGTGCAAATGAAAGTTTGGGACACTTGAAAGGGTCAAGCAGGTAATTCTACAAGTAAATGCTTAATTTAAGATTAGTTTCTTGGACTGAGTTGTGACTCTAAATACGATCACAAGACACACCTGTTTCAGTCTGCTGTCCTAGCTATGTTTTCATATCCATATGGCATTATATAGAGTGCCAGCATACTCCTCCCAAGTATCATTTTGGGAGAATCAGAGCTCAAGCACTGGACTATGTTTGCACTAAGCTAAAAAGATCTGCATGTGAGAATACAAGGCAGGGGGCACTCACCTGCTTGACTTCAGCCTGCAGGTGCCGCAGCTGCACACACTGCTCCAGGTGCTTGCGGTGCTGCTCAGCAGCCACGTCCAGCTCCTGCTGCTTCTCATGGAGGAACTCCAGCAGGTCCTGGACTCGAGTCGCCATGTCCACATCTCTGTCACAAAGCAGCTCAACACCTGTAATCAGCCAGTCGTTTATATATGATTTGCAAGCCCTTTGGAGACAAATAGCCCATTCCCACTGTTTTACACTTACTTTTCCAGTTCCTTTTCAAAGTTCAATTTAATTATCAGAGTATTTGCTTAAATGAACATACATTTTTGCACCTAAGAATGCAATATTATTTTTTTTAAATAAAAGAAAAAAACTGAGGTTTACCCTAGGTGACTGTATACAGTTAAGAACATCAAGTGAATGGGCATAAGAGACAAAAAAGGAAGGCTTTTTACTACAAAGCTGAAAATTTTGGCTTGACTGCATTGCTCTGATTAACCATAAAATTAACACCCTGCTATTTACTCTAATTTTACTGACTTCCTAGTGGACTCCCTTTCTTTAAAACCTAAACATCTTCAGGTGTTGTGAACTCAGATAAAAATTACATGCCATAGTAACAGTATACTCTCATGAATGCTATCAAATAATTTGAGTTTAAAGGAAGAAAAAAATTCCACATGTAACTTTACAGTTAACCAGCATCTCTGTTATTTCCACACATCCCATGGACAGACAACTGGGTAATTTTTAAAAAGCCAATGCCTGGAATAGCACGAAGAAGCCATCTCACCAGATGCCTGCACTTCATTGACATACTGCAGCAGATCCTGCCCTTGGTGGATGACATCAAAGGTCAAGTTATTCATGGTCAGGGCTTTGTCTGCATGATGCTGGAGCCTCTGTTCTGCTATTGTAAGATCTTCAGTGTCAAAGTCATTCATCTGCTGTGAGAGCTCATCATTCCAAGACTCAAGGTCTGAAATTATCTGGGGGGAAAAAGGAGGAAGACAATGTTCAACAATCCATTATATAACCCATGTTTATTTCCAGTGCTACACCTATGGTGTAGGTCAGGAACTTTGAGTTGCTCATGGTTGGCTGACTTCACTATCAGGTTTGACATGGTTCAGACACAGGCTTCCCTACTCGGCAAACAATCAAGAAGAATCTCGTTGAAAACCACTACAACTCTCCTTCAACCAGTACCCTTGCACTGTTTAAGGTACTCCGTCAACACATCACTTATGAAATAGATGAAGTTCAAATGTTTTTATCTACTCTTTTAAAGGAAAAATTTGTTCTAAAATGTCTTTTCAATTCTTCAGACTGTACCAAGTAATAATTCACACATCAAGAGCCAGCTTAGCTTTACGTTACACCAGTCCTGAGCCCTTTTACAAAAAAAGCTAACTCTAACCTTTAGTGAGCAGGAAGCGTCAGGCTCTATGAGCACCTTTGACTTCTGCCAGGCAGCTGAGAAGCACTACTTGTCACAAAAGGCAGAGTACTCAGTGAACGGAGGAAAACCAAAAATATTACTTTAGTACAGTATTCTTGTAACGTCAGAGCTATATTTGTTTGCTGAAGTAAATCATTCAGCTACACTTCAGTTTACACTCTAATTCTGGATTTTACTGTCAGTCATAAGATGTTCATAGAAGGGTATCTAAGGAAGTTGTTGGGTTTAACACATGTATCACAACATTCTCTGCCCACACAAGTGCATTTTCCAGATTACATTGCAAAATGTGGCTGAAATGTAAAATATTTTTTTAATTAGGATACAAAACTGTGTTGAAGTGCAATAGATAATGCTTACAACCCTCACGGATCAAAGTGGGTTGAGTTCTTATGGCACAGTGTGGATGCACCAGTTACTTCAGCCAAGGGTGTCTGATACCCTTAACTCCTCTTTTTTTAAGAACTTCCAGCAGTTTTTCCAAAACCTACTCCAGTTCACGGGGAAAGCAAAATTATAGATATCAAGAATCAAGTATGGCTTAGCTCCAGAGGTCTACAATTTCAGGAGTTGGACAAACTGATGTGAGTGGAGCTAAATGACAGGAGAACACTTATTTATGCAGCAAGACACCGCAGAAGGAGGATCTGACTAAATGGGCATTAACAACAAAGTAGCTGACTGCATACTTCATCAAAGTGATTTGTTGTCAGCAAAAGGAATATGCCACTACACTTTCCAAATGTTTAATCAGAGCTGTGAAGTTATTGAGAAAGTTAAATGACAAAGAGAATTTCCAGGAAAACAAGACTTCTAGCAAAAAAAAAAAAAAAAAAAAAAAAAAAAAAAAAAAAAAAAAAAGAAAGAGAAAGCAAAGTTAAATCATCTGTACAAAGTTTGTGTAACAAGCTACAATCTTGTTTGAAGGGTTATTTCCATTTTGGTCACACAGCACCATTGAAGAAGGACACATCGAGCAAGTATCAAAACTGGCATCAGTGAGTTACTTCCTGTTTTAAAGGTGTTCTGCCAAAAATTTGCTTTATTCACTAAGTATGCAAGTTTTGCACACTGAAAACAGAAAAGCTGAGAGACAAGGGATGCAAGAAGATATACAAGACAAGGCTTTTAGCCACTGCTTAAAGCTATTTTCATCTGTCTTCCGTGTACTCTAAACATCACACACAATCTATTTATACATTATGAGTGATTACCCCTGTAAAAACACACACTGGCTTCCTCTCTCAAAGTCCTTCACAATTTCCTTTTATTTCCCATTTACTTCGTCCCTGCCCAATGTGTCTCACCAGTTCTCTCTGCTCTTCATCTCCTTTTAACTGACCTTAAGTATTTCAGAAACTTCAAGTCTTGCTGACAGTCCAGCCTGAGAAATCACTTATTTGCAGCTACCCACCTTTTCTGCTCTTGTGCACCTCAGACCTGCTCTTCCCAGCTTGTCTTCCAAACTCAGTGTTCATTCATTACTAAAAGCAGTGGAGTTAATCTAACTTTGGTTTCTTCAAACCATCCACTTCACTAACCAGGTTTCCTGTCTTATTTTCACCTGGTTCAGTTAACAACAGTCACAAGTTATCCTCAAGAAGTAATTATAGTTAGACTTGGTCAAACTGAGAAAGCATTGAAGACGACTGTGAAACTCTGCCATCAAAACATCATCTTTCTAAACACCATTAAAAAGTGAATTCAGATTTTAAGTGGCACATTTTACGCCACTGCTTTAAAAGCAAAGCCAGCCCATCTTCCTACAGAACAGACAACAAACCCTTACCTCTCTTAACAACAAACTGAGTGGAAATAAACTAATAAAACCAACAGGCTCACAACAGAACTTTGCTGTGGCTGAGTGTCAGTATTTTTATAATAATGGAATGGTTTAAGTACATTATAGTCAGTCTGTCCTCAGACCATCTTGAGATTCACTGAACTGATATGAAAGACAGGTAGTTTTAAGAGGTCAACACTGCGTCACCTCAGCCAAGAGGTTTCATTGGTACTGCCTCCAAAGAACAACAATGAATAGCAGTAAGAATTATAACTTCTTTCCATGCTATTTCCTGCCACTCCAAGGTTAAGATCATGGCCCACACATTGTTCAAAGCAGCGTGAACCACTCTGGACAAGAGCAAGACATTCCCTGTCCCCTTCAAAAGACCAGGAAGCCCACGATTCAAATAAATAATGCCAGCATAGTCCCACACTCATTCAAAAGATAAGAAGTCAGTGAACATCACAGCAAGGGTTCCTTACAAGGGCAGTAATCCTCATATTTTTTCAGCAGTAATTAGGTGGCACAAGATGATCTATTTTAGCCATTGCACCCACCATGTAAATGTGAAATGCACTGAGAGCAGAGTTAAAAAAAAAAATTCACATGCATTAGACCCTCTCTGCCACAGTCTTCAGTGCTTCCCCTGAAGTGGTGTTTTACAAGCAGCACTTTTAGAGTGAGCAGGTTACTACTTTGTAAAGTCTTGTCAAGACAATTAGCATTAAATAAAAAGAACAGAGATGAATAACTAACAGACATCTAAAGTAACTGAAGCACGAATTAATACCACTCTCAGGAAACGGAGAACCCCACACAAACACAGGGTAACTACTTACCATAGCATGTGTTCAAGAAGTTCCTAGTGCAGTGTCTGAGTTGCCTGACATTCCTAGGTTTTAACAAATGTAAAGGTGACACTAATAGGAAACAAGGCAAGGATAACACAGAAGGGATACTGACTCTTTCGCACTGAGTGGGAAAAAAAAATAGAGAACCACATCTCTTCTCAGAGGATACTAACCCGCATTCCTTGTACCAACTGAGTGCTAACCAGGATCTGGAAAATATTATGTGCTGAGGAGAAAGAAAAAAGGGAAAATAGGAATGGGGAAAAGAGCTTGGTCTCTGTGATCCAGTACTAGATGACTTAATAGGCATCTCGTAAGTGTGGTCCAAAAATAGACTTAAGATAAAGCTGCAAGCTGAAAAGTGTGCGGTATGCTTTGTGTGGAAACCTGACATAGGCCTCAAGGCATTTAAGTTAGACAAGCAAAAATGCAGACACAGAAGAGACACATTTTAGGCTGCATACGTTGCCACCAGTGTTACCTTTCCAGTAGCTATGTCCATACACATCTTCCTTACGCTACTAATTACCCTAACAAGGGACACTCTGTCTACATTATTTTGCTCCTTCTTGCTTTTAATTAACAGAGGTGTTAACAACACTCCTTCAAACAGCTCACAAGCAATGGTACTTAAAAGCATACTGAGCACAGAGAAGATCAAGCTTATATGCAAAGACAAAGGGGCAAAACGGACACAATGCCACAGTTATCAGAACAGTTGTAGAATAAACATCTTTATTGATGACTTGGATGAGGGGATAGAGTGCACCCTTAGTAAGTTTGCAGATGACACTAAGCTGGGTGGGAGTGTTGATCTGCTTGAGGGTAGGCAGGCTCTGCAGAGGGACCTAGATAGGCTGGACAGATGGGCAGAGGCCAATGGGATGAGTTTTAATAAGGCTAAATGCAGAGTCCTGCATTTTGGGCATAACAACCCCCAGCAGCGC